>JAIGNY010003453.1:0-52500 GCA_020152595.1 Chiridota heheva | reverse complement strand
CTTTCTTCCAGGTAGCTGATAGCTTACTCTATATACTAACTGGGGGAAAATGCCCCTCCCCCATTCCTTTTGACCCGCTCCCTATCCAGTGGTGAGTATTTTGACCCTAGGAAAATTTTCCTGTGAAATTGATGTATTAAGATAATGAATAATAAATTAAGATCGTGAACTCAATAGTCAAATATTGAGTATAACAAACTCCTTCTACTTCAAATTTTTTATCAATTTCGTGAAATTTGCTTTGATTCTCGGGAAATTTCCTTCATTTTCTGGAAGTGTTCTTGAATTTTTTAAGAGAGTGTTTTTTTTTTAATTATCGGAGAATTTCCTTCCCTTTTCGAAAAGTTTGTTTCTTTTTCGTAAATTTTTTCATAATTTCGGGAAGCTTTCTTTTTCATGAAATGTCCCTCGATTTTTGAGAATATTTCTGGAAGTTTTCTTCTTTTTCGGGAAATTTGCTTTCACTTTTGGGAAATTTGCTTCATTTTTGTGAAATTTTCTTCCATTTTCGGGAAGCTTGCTTCAACTTCATGGAATTTTCTTTAATTTTCGAGAATCTTTTTTAAATTTGAGGGTTTTTTTTTTTTTTTTTGAGAAAATTATTTCCAAAAATCTGGAAATGTTGCCAAAAATTCCTACGATTTTACGATCCCATCTTTTTACAAATAGTTTTTTGGACATAAGAGATCGTTTAAGTTTTTTAGGTTTGATGGGAAGAAAATGAAAATTGGCTCCCCTATCAAACATCTTCCTACGCCGCTGACTTTATCAATTGTGTGGAGATGATAATATCCCTTCTGCATTCTTTGTATCCCCTTCCTCTCTCCAGTTTTCTTTTAAAAGGCTTTGAATAACAAGCCTGATAAAGTGACAAAGAGTGTGGTGCGTGTGCTAAATATGATTCATGTTGAACGCTTTTTTCAATCTTTCAAACTATGTTGGGCAGTTGGGTTTAGATATTTACAGGGTTTGAAATCACAGTGGATGGTTTTCTTTTATCATGGTTTTGATACTGATCCAAATAGTTTTCGTGAGATGCATATCTATTCACAGCCGAACTGTTTTCGCTCTTCCGTTTACCCCAGCCAACCAGCAGATTGATCTGTCGACTGCCTGAGCCATGTACAGGTTGCATAATCATATAAACCCGATTTTTGATTTTATCAACTTTGCTACTGCAATTGACCCACGGGCGTGGCAACAAATATCTCTCTTCTGTAGTTTCGACCCTGGCCCTGTTTAGATGGCAACCATTATTTAGATGCCATCAATTAAATTTGCGCCATGGCAGAGACATAATTCCTGGGGGTATTTAACATATAAGATCACAGAAGGTTGTAAGGTGCATGCATATGTTGTTAATTCTTGTAAGCGTATTTGCGCTGGCAGATATGTAGTGATGGGGAGGAAGCATTGCAGGTTACAACCTTCCCGGCTACCGTACTACGCCGGACAAAGCCAGCACAACAGTCTGACAGTGGGTTGGTGGGCGGGTGGGCAGCCTGAGCAGCAGTTCTTCCACCTTTGACAGTATTTAAGGGGCACTTTTCAATTTCAGATGGGGCACTTTTGTCATTTTTCGTAAAAGCTGGGGCAACGTTCCCCCAGTGCCCCACGGTTCCAAAACCTATGCCAGTAGGGGTTTAATCCTCCATTGGTTAACGTGTATTTCCAGGATCCATTGAGATAAAGTGTATTTTCTTGGGCACTATGGGTGGTTAAATCGTCATTGGGCACGCTAGGTGCTTGTGCTTTAATTCTCATTGGGCTCATTGGGTGATTGGGGTTTAATCCTCATTGGGCGCAATTGATGTTTGGGGACCCTCATTAGGTGTACTAAGCGCTTCCATTGAGTTAACGTGTATTTCTATGGTCCATTGAGATGAGGTGTATTTTCTTGGAAACTCTATGAGTGCTTGGGGTTTAATTATCATTGGGCGCACCGAGTGATTGGATTTAATCCTCATTCGGCTCGCAGGGTACTTGGGGTTTAATCCTCATGTTCGCAGTGGGTGCTCTTGGGGTTTAAATTTCATCGGGCGCGCTAGGCTCTAGATAAAGTAAACAAGTCCAGATACCTTGGTGCAACAGTAAGCTTACAAGATGGTGGCCAGGAAGATATCAAAAACAGAATCTCTAAAACAAGAGTAGCATTTATGAAGTTAAATAAGATATTGAACTCATGTTCAAATGCTACAGGAGAATTTTGAAGATCAGATGGCCATATGTAATATCTAACGATGAAATACTGAGAACCACTAAACATGACAAAATCAGCACTGAAGTGAAAAGAAGAAGGTGGAGGTTAATTGGTCATGTGATGCGCATGAGCACTATTAAGCACTGTGTGACAGCTATGACGTGGAAACCAGAGAGGAGAAGGAAGGTTGGTCGTCCTATAACGACCTGGAGAAGGAAAGTCGAGAAGGAGAGGAAAGTGATGGGATGGAGCTCGTGGACAGAAGCCAGACAAGTTGCAAAAAACAGAGTCCACTGGAGAGAGTGCACTGCAGCCTTATGGGCTGGGAGGCCTAAAGAGACTAGGTGAGGTGAAGTGCACTAGGTTCTTTCTTTGAGGTAATGTGTATTTCTATGGTCCATTGAGATAAAATGTATTTTCTTGGGTACTTCGGGTGCTTGGGGCTTAATCATCATTGGGCGCACTGGGTGCTTGGGATTTAATCATCATGTTCGCACTGGGCGCTTGGGGTTTAATCCCCATGTTCGCACTGGGTGCTTGGGGTTTAATCCTCATGTCCTCATAATAATCAATGAAAATATGTGTATCTATATGTTATCTATTAGATTAAAGTGGGTGTGATTTTTTCGCATACACAAATTATCGTAGGCCTACATGTGAAGAGCACTTGTTCACACGTAAAGGTGAGGAGTTGTGTGCATATTAATTAGGGTTTTTGCATAACAATATACTTTCGTGCAAAATGATTAAGCTGAGATTACAGCTTAAACAGGCGGTCTCGTCTCAAAACAATTCGCAATGACGTCAGTAAGCACAGCGGCAATTCTTACACACGTCATCAAAAATCGACTCGGGCCTATCCTATTACAATGATCAGAGGAGCGTATATTAGGTAAGGTAGGCCTGCATGCGTAAGTTTTATCTGGGACATTTATATATTAAACACACTTTATATGACACACTTTCCAATCGGGACAACCTACCATTCGGGGACATCCCTAATTGGTTTTCTTTGAGATTTGGGCTCTTTATGGGTGAAACAATATGCCACCTGAAATATTACGCATTTTATTGCTGTTCCCTTTTAGTAGGTTCTATGCAGACTGTGTTTCAAAATATGTGTCTTTAGGTGTATTATCAGAGTATGAAATTCTAGCACATATGTCCCTGGTTATGCAATTTAAACTACATACTGTCCCCAGTTGGGCGAATAAACTCTAACACATTACCTGTTTCCCCGATTGGCATATTCTATGTGGTATAGTGGTCCTGGTTGGAGGACATACACATGGGTGTACGATGCAGTTAGTATGTACTATAGAGTACATTCCTGTTTTATGTCATTAAACTGTTAAAAAGAAGACGATGAGTAGTTAATAATAAATTAATACAAATGGGCAGTGTGAAATTGTGATCAATTTTACCCAGGGCCGTAATTCCCAGAGGACACTTTTCTGCAAATTTGCTAGAAATTTAGTACATTTTTGGGAAATTTTGCCATTTCCCACCATTTTTGGATAAAGGTCATGTTCTCCCCCTCCCTTCCACCTTCTCCCCACACACACACACACCTTTCAAATAAGAATTACCGCCCTTATCTCATCTCATCTAATTCGATTAAAAATAACGTCCATACGATGTCCCCCGATCGGATGATTCAAAACGCATGTCCCCGGTTGGGACTCAAAACAAGTATGGGTGTGTGTGGTGGGGGGAGGGGGGTCGGTCTTCCTGCCTCACGGGAATTACGGCCCTGGTTTTTATCATCCAAATCGTTTTTGTGAGATGAATATGCCGCACTGTCAGGCTCTTCCGTTTCTCCCGGAAATTGACATGTTGACTGCCTGAGCCATTTACAGGCTGCATAAGCGTATAAACCCGTTTTTCTCAACTTACTACTGCAGATGACCCACGGGCGCAACAAAAATATGTCCCTCTTTTCTAGTTTCGTCCCTGGCCCTGTTTGGATGGCATCCATGGCCCTACCAATTGGATTTGGTCATAATTTAAGGGGGGATTTAACATAATACAATAAGTTTTTGAAAAGCAGTGTTGGGGAACACTGTTGGCAGGTTGGGGGAAATATTTGCATAATTTATTCAAGAAATGCCTAAACACTCAAAATGCTGTAAAATGATAAAATTTCAACGGCATATATTTCTTAGCTACCTGTCCATCTGTCCATGGATCTCGAATTAATTGTTCAAATTATTCCTTAATCAGATTACGGAAGATTGTAAGATGCATGCATGGCAGCTAATTCGTGTGGGCGTGCGTGCGCTGACTGGTATATGGAGATGGGATGTATTAAAGGTTATAACCTTCCCGGCTACCGTACTACACCGGGTAAAGCCAATGCAACAGTGGATAGGTGGGCAGCGAACCGATTCGTTTAATCTTTAAAATGGGCTTTCTGACAAAAGATGCACGGAAATTGGAAAGAAAGAACAATTAAAGGTGGACTAAGACCCATATGTCAGGGCGTCTTTTTGGTGAATTTTAAAATATTCATTAAACATATTTTATTTCCCAAAGTGATATAATTATCTGATTATATTGATTCTGAATCTCAGAAAGCTACTTCGTATGAAATTGGTGTTAGAGTAGTTTCGAAGTTCTCCACGACGACCAAAAAGCTCAGTTTTGCTGAATTTTTGTGAGACTCAAAATTGTGTCCTCACTTGTCGGTCTAGTGTCCCTTTAACTTATTGAATAAGATTACATGGGGTCACGATGTTTACATCAAATGTCAACGAAAAGCAAATGCGCGGGAAATTTATAATATTTGTTATTCTGGATTTGACCATGGCACTTCGGAGACGTCTTGGAGCTTGCTGCCTGTCAGGCAGGCGGACGGGGAAATCAAACTCTTTAAAAACGGTAATTTAACCTTAATGAATTTGTTATTATAGCACAAACTCTAAGAAAGAATGATTTATTATGTTTATTCATATTTTTTTATCAAAGGTATTTAACAAATTATTTCAATATAATTTTAAGTTATTGACAAATCATGAAACACTCTAATTGTACAGCCTTTAATTCTCCTGGCAGCCTGCATGGCTGCATGGGATGGATTTCATCGCAATATCTCCCATTAGCCCCCTCATGGAAAAAATGGAACACTGCCCTATTTGAAGTTGGTCCACAAGGTTTTGAATTTTCTAGTTGTCCTATTAATTCTGAGGTCACAAAATATCGCGCAATTTATGCTATTCAGCTGATAAGGTATATTTAGGTTTTAACATGCGTGCTGTAAAATGGTCAATTTTTGACTTCTGTTGATGTGACTTACTGCTGTTTGACATACTTACTTTTAGTATATACACACACATATATATATATATATATATATATATATATATATATATATATATATATATATATATATATATATATATATATATATATATATATATATATATATATATATATATACATATATATATATATATATATATATATATATATATATATATATATATATATATATATATATATACATATATATATATATATATATATATATATATATATATATATATATATATATATATATATATATATATATATATACATATATATACATATATATATATATATATATATATATATATATATATATATATATATATATATATATATATATATATATATATATATATATATACAATACATATATATATATATATATATATATATATATATATATATATATATATATGTATATATATGTATATATATATATATATATATATATATATATATATATATATATATATATATATATATATATATATATATATATATATATATATATATATATATATATATATATATATATATGTATATATGTATGTATATATATATATATATATATATATATATATATATATATATATATATATATATGTATGTATACATTTATATATATATATATATATATATATATATATATATATATATATATATATATGTATATATATATATATATATATATATATATATATATGTATGTATATATATATATATATATATATATATATATATATATATATATATATATATATATATATATATATATATATATATATATATATATATATATATATATATATATATATATATATATACATATATATATATATATATATATATATATATACATATATATATATATATATATATATATATATATATATATATATATATATATATATATATATATACATATATATATATATATATATATATATATATATATATATATATATATATATACATATATATATATATATATATATATATATATATATATATATATATATATATATATATATACATATATATATATATATATATATATATATATATATATATATATATATATATATATATATATACATATATATATATATATATATATATATATATATATATATATATATATATATATATATATATATATATATATATATATATATATATATATTGAACCATTTAAGCTCATGTTTTTGCTACCTGTCCATATACCTTAAAATCATTTGTTGTATATATTGAACCATTTTAAAGCTCATGTTTTGCTACCTGTCCATATACCTTAAAATCATTTGTTGTATATATTGAACCATTTAAGCTCATGTTTTTGCTACCTGTCCATATACCTTAAATTCATTTGTTGTATATATTGAATCATTTAGGCTCATGTTTTTGCTACTTGTCCATATATGTATATACACCTTAAATTCATTTATTGTAAGTTGATGTGTGATGTATGATTGGGCGGACAGCATAATTTTGTCCTCAGTATTATGTAGGAATAACCGACGTTCGTATTGAAAAACAAACACAGAGGGCGGGCACTTAAAATGATGTTTATGGATTAATACAGAATTTTCTTATCTGAACATATCACTTCTTGAAGCATTATGAAAATAGCACTTCCATGTTAATTTGTGACATTGACACAAAATTGTTACGTAATTCTATAAGTTGTTATGTAATTCTATAAGTATCTTTCTTAAAGGAGACATCAAGTCTGTTTTTTTCTTCTTTTGATATTATAAAAAATAATAATTATAAGTCGTCAGAAGATGTTTAACATCGTACAACACAAATTAGCATACATTTTCTAAATTACAAAAACATGAAATTTGTGAATATATAGAATTTACATGGGAGCGTTCATTTTTGTCCGTACGCCCTCTAATAAATGATGTCATTCACCCAGTACAGATTATGATGTTTATGTATTTCTTTATAATCTATTACAAATTTTCTAACTTGTAAGAAATATGTTTTCCTTTGCATGAGTTGATGAATTTTAATTTGTATATGATATTAATGAGTCAAGCCTTTAAAACTTCATGTCACAGTATTTGTTGGAGAACAAAATTCAAAGAGAATCAATCTAAACATATACATATATTCTATAGCACATAGGGCAGATTATGTCATCATTCATAAATGGCATGATTTCAACACAAAATTAGACACAATGGCTATACTTTGTTTTTTCCATCCATGCACCTCTCTCGATCCCAGCTTTCTGACTTTCAGTTCTCGTGTTTCTCTCAATGTTTTCTTTCCTTCCTACCTCTAGAATGATCTACCCTCTCAGGCACACTTTGACCCTCGTTGTCGTGGTGCCGTTAAGCCCTCATCAAACAAACAAACATAATAACAGCGAGCAAAAAAATTGAAAAAAAAAATGGTAAGACAGAATATTTGGAGAGACTATCGCAACTTCTGGAAAACATTGTGTACATTTCCCAAAAAATGGAAGAAAATCTCTTTAAATGTTAAGAAATTTTCCCGACTTTTCCCGAAAATGAGAGAATCGCGAGAACTTGGGGTACAAACATAGGGCCCATCATATCTCTTAAGGAGCAAAAATATATATGTATTTCATTTTAGTTCAAGTGACCGTTTTTTTGCCGATTTCTCTGCTTTTGTGGTTATGTTTTTTTTATGGATGTTTACTTTTAGTCGCCAAAAGAAATAATCAGGTAGTGTTTACATTTGGGTGCCCACTGAACCCGGGATCCAGTGCCCCCTCCCCCCAATCCTCTCGGCGGCATCCTGTTGCTGAAGGCTGTAGAGGTTTTCTCTTTTCTTCAAATTAGCACTTGGTGAAACATTGTATTTAATTCCAAGGGTCAATCAAACTTTGAGGATATTTTGACATATTCAAAATTTTAAATATCAAATATTTTCAAAATTTTAGATATTTTTGTTGTATTTCGTTCCTTAAATTTCAGTCTTTGAAAATATGCGATTGTCTTCTCCTAGATGTTGGTTGGTGGTAGACGTGGGCGAAAAAACTATAAATTTGTTTTAACAGAATCACCCATTCAAATAATTGTGATGCATAATAAAATTGAAAAAACACGTCTCTAATAAGAAAATAGTCAGTATGCCCGTTCATACATCAAACCGATTTGCATATTGATTTGCACATTAACACGACAAAAAATTTGTAACCGAGCTTGACGGACAAAAGCTTAGGAATTTAAGCTATTTTCATGATTTGTACTGGATTATAAATGCCTATATGGACATATAGCAATTTCTATTTTCTATATCTTTCTATATTTTATCACGTAATTCTAACTCAACTCGACTACATTTTACCGGGCAGCGGCGTCGTTGCGTTTCACGCGTCTTCACACAGCTCAGTCACATCATTCGTATACAACAAACAAACTACATGCTAACCTACCAGTACCAGTTCAGCGAAGTTTACTGATTGCAGTTTTTTGCTCGCTTTCGATTTTTCTTGATATTTTCCTTAAGTAATTTATATTTTCACACGGTATACGAAGAGTAACTTTAACGTTAACGTCATCTGATTGTTTGTTATACTCAGGCAAAGCCTATATCTGATATAAAGTGCTCGCTACAAATTTTAGTGTGTAGGTTGAAAGCCCGGGTTGAAAGCCGTTGCGTCGTACAACAGAAACCCACTTCGAACGTCGATCAGGATCAGATGGAAATCGAGAAAATGTCTTTTTATTCCCCGCACACATCTATTATTGCAACCAACGTCACAGCAAGATTCCAGCATAATTATCTTGCATCTTCTTATAATAATTACAACATGCAAACGTATGTAAGTCTAAATAAATGTAACTTACAGCAGACGACAGTGGTTTTGGGAAGTTTTCTTCATTTTTTGTAAAATGACGTTCGTTTTCGTGAAATTTCCTTCGTTTTCGGGAAATTTTCTTCGTTTTCGTGAAACTTGGATCCATTTTTGTGAAATTTCCAACATTTTCGGGTATTTTCTTCAATTTTTGGCTTTTGTTGGAAAAAATTTCTTTAATTTTAGGGAAATTTCCTTCAATTTCGGAAGATTTCTTTCATTTTCAGGAAATTTTCTTCATTTTCTAATATTTTTCTTTCATATTTGGAAAATTTTCTTCAATTTTCGGGAAATTTGACCAAAGCAGCGCTTTCGGAAGTTTTGCCTCCTGGACCCCTTCCAGGGCTTTGACGGTTCGGTTCCTATATTCGAAACACTGATTTTAAGCAATTTTCTAAACTGTTCATGCCAATTTACTTCTATGTGCTCAATGTTTTACTCTTAGGAGCTTTTTTGGGGGGTGAGGGGGGAGGGTGGGGCGCCAAAATTCCTTTTCTTTCCAGTAAAACATGACCCACCACGCCACTACAAAAGTATGTTTTTGTGAACAAAATATAGAGCATAGAGAAGAGGGGCAGTGTGGATCACCCCTCTGAAAAATAGGTACCGGTGTATTTCTTTTATTGTCAAAACGTGTAACATTTTCTGCAATCCTTTCGTCTATATGGCACAGTAAAAGTATATGAGAAGTAGGGTGCATTATGGGAACAGGCATCAAATTCAATAAAAATTAAATCCAAAATCTTTAATTTAAAAGATGTGAGCCCTTCGAATTACTCCTCAACTGTTTCGGTAGGCCTCTACCTGCCCACAAAAAAACAAGTATTGATTCAAGGTCTATGAACAGTGTCATATTTCAACAACATCAACCATGAAAATAGCAACAACAACAAAAAGTAACATATTCGGTTAAAAAGCGACCATTCTACTGCTGCATTATGAATTTTCAGGCTTTATTATGATAAATTACGCAAATTTTATAGAAATTGAGACATAGTAACAGGTTAACTTATTGTTTTCTAATCCTCAACAACGTTTTAAATCTCCATCATACCTTTATTTAAATTTAGCCGGAGAAAAAAGTTTTGATTTTCAGTGACTGACATTTAAGCATAAATTAAAAGAGATATTTAGAGATATTTAGTGTATATAAAGTGTTTATATATGTATATGTACATGTATATATACATATTTAGTGTATACTTAGTGTATATAAAGTGTTTATATATGTACATGTACATGTATATGTATATATATATATATATATATATATATATATATATATATATATATATATATATATATATATATATATATATATATATAATTAATACATTTCTGAAACTATGGGTGCTTTTGACATTATCTAAAGACAATTCTGCAGTGGCGTAGGTTTTCTTCATTTTCTAAAATTTTTCTTTAATATTTGGGAAATTTTCTTTAATTTTCGGAAATTTGATCAAAGCAGCGCTTTCGGAAGTTTTTTTTTTTAATTTTTCTTTAACATTTGGGAAATTTTCTTTAATTTTCGGGAAGACATACAACTATTGTAAAGAGGGGGTGTTATCGAAAATCTTGGTAAAATTTCCAGAAAGTGGAGAAAATTTCACGAAAATTGAAGCAAATTTCACGAAAATGAAGACAATTTCACGAAAATGAAGAACATTTTACGAAAATTGATGAAAATTTTTCAAATAGGAAGACAAATTTCCCAAAAATGAAAGAAATTTCACAAAAATTGAAACACTTAGAATTGATGCAAAATTCACTAACATGATTTTTTTTTATCGAAAATGAAGGACATCTCACGTATAAGTTGATACAATTTTCACGAAAATTGGAAGCAATGATGAAAAATTCCTCAAAATGAAGGAAATTTTCCGAAAATGAAGATAATTTCCCCGAAGATGAAGGAGATTTTTTTCCAAAAATTTAAGCAAATTTTACAAGAATTTAGCCAAATTTCCCCAAAATGAAGAAGATATCCCGAAAATGAAGGAAATTTCAGGAACATTGAAGGAAATTTTCCGAAAATTGAAAATAAATTCCCGAAAATTAAGAAAACGTTTCAAAAGATGTAAAATTGAAGGTTTTTTGATAATTGGAGATTTCCGGAAGAAAATGCCATGGAATCTGAATCTGATACTTCAAAATCAGTTTGTTAGACCTTTATCATTTAAAAGGGGGTAAGGGGGGTTTATCTCCCTGGTCCCGGTTCATTTAACGAAAGCGCCCCTTGAACGGACGGGATGAAACTGCCACTGTCATATTTCATTCCGTTTCAAGGACATTCTCTCAACGAGTTGACCATGTATTTATTACGCAATCATTTGACCACAAATTTTGTTTAATAGGAAGTGGAATAACGTGGAAATGAATTAGGAAACTCGAAACTTTTGAGTGACTGCTTGTAATGTCACGTAATCGTTCATGCGGTTACTTTAGTGTCACAGGCACAGAAAACCAGGATGGAGTGAGCGTTCAATGGGCGGATTCTGTAATGTCCTACATTACTGTTCTGTTCAATATTTAAGGAGCTTTGTAGTGAATATAACATCTCTATCTGTCCATATACAATTAAATAAATAAGGTATTTGTTCTATAACACATCATGTTAAAATGTAAATCTCGACATGCTATTATTCAAAATGTGCATGTGGGTCATAGGTAGGATGACATGTGGATCATAACGTTGGGTGGCATGTGGGTCATGTGGATCATAATATTGGGTGGCATGTTGATCATAGGTGGGATGACATGTGGATCATAATGTTGGGTTGCATGTGGGTTATAGGTGGGATGACATGTGGATCATAATGTTGGGTTGCATGTGGGTCATGGGTGGGATGACATGTGGATCCTAATGTTGAGTGACATGTGGGTCATAGGTGGGATGACATGTGGATCATAATGTAGGGTGGCATGTTGATCATAGGTGGAATGACATGTAGATCATAATGTTGGGTTGCATGTGGGTCATGGGTGGGATGACATGTGGATCCTAATGTTGAGTGACATGTGGGTCATAGGTGGGATGACATGTGGATCATAATGTAGGGTGGCATGTTGATCATAGGTGGAATGACATGTGGATCATAATGTTGGTTGGCATGTGGATCATAATGTTGGGTGGCATGTTGATCATAAGTGGGATGACGTGTGGATCATAATGTTTGGTTGCATGTGGGTCATAGGTGGGATGACATGTGGATCATAATGTTGGGTTGCATGTGGGTCATGGGTGGGATGACATGTGGATCCTTTTGTTGAGTGACATGTGGGTCATAGGTGGGATGACATGTGGATCATAATGTAGGGTGGCATGTTGATCATAGGTGGGATGACATGTGGATCATAATGTTGGGTGGCATGTGGGTCATGGGTGGGATGACATGTGGATCATAATGTTGGATGGACATTGGGTGGGATGGCACGTGGAACATAAGGGACAAAGTGGGATGACATGAGTTGTATGGTGGATATGATTGCGTACATGTATAATACAGAGGGTGGGTTGTAATATGAGTCATGGGTGGAATGGCAAATGAGATATGGATGGGAGGGTATATGAGGCATGATATTGTATGGTATATGGAACATATGGTGGGACAGACTCAAGGGTCGGATGTCAAATGGTACATAGGTTTTGATGACGTATTGGGCATAGGTGCTATGATATGAGTGACGTATTGTGGCAGCGTCTATGGTGGGGGGAGATGGTGAGGGAAAAGAGGGGAAGGGGGGTGGGGGCGGTGGCAACGACTCAAACATAATTTGCTGCACTCCAAGGAAGTATAATTTCATATTGTTGCCTTTTAAGGAGTTTGAAAAACGCTGTCAAATTGTCAATGTTTAACCAATTTTGATGAAAGATTTGGTCACTTTCATCAAAATACAAACTTGTGATGTATTTGTGGATTTTTTTTTTGTAAATGTTTTTTTTTAATGGGCGTATTTCAATATATATTCACAATACCCACAATCAAGTTGGAGCAAGATTAGTCTTTCCCATCATTTTCACGACATATTTAAAGGGGCACTAGACCAAAAAGTGTGGACATATTTTAATGCCCCCCCCCCCCCACAAGCAAATGCTTATCTAGTACGCAACAGAATAGCAATTTTCTGGTTAATATAAATTTTCAAGTGAACTTAGACCTCACGTCTATTGAGGCATGAAGTTTATCGATCTGTTGTGGAGAATATGTAAGTTTCATGTTCCTTTAGTTAAAAAGCAAAAAGAGTTGCTAAATTGGTAAAAGGAAAAGTTACAACTTTAAAGTTGTGTCACTAAAATCGTGTGACTTTAAATTCGTGTGGCTTTAAGTCGTGTGGCTTTAAGTCGTGTGACTTTACATTGTGTGGCTTTAAGTTGCTTTACTGGGCCCTACGCGCGCTTTCCTGGGCCCTACGCGCGCATCCCTGCCATGTGCCATACGCGCGCCTTTAAGTCGTATGGCCCTAAATCGTGTGGCCCTAAATCGTGTGGCCCTAAGTCGTGTGGCCCCAAGCCGTGTGGCCCCAAGCCGTGTGGCCCCAAGCCGTGTGGCCCCAAGCCGTGTGGCCCCAAGTCGTGTGGCCCCAAGTCGTGTGGCCCCAAGTCGTGTGGCCCCAAGTCGTGTGGCCCCAAGTCGTGTGGCCCCAAGTCGTGGCCCCAAGTCGTGGCCCCAAGTCGTGTGGCCCCAAGTCGTGTGGCCCCAAGTCGTGTGCCCCAAGTCGTGTGGCCCCAAGTCGTGTGGCCCCAAGTCGTGTGGCCCCAAGTCGTGGCCCCAAGTCGTGTGGCCCCAAGTCGTGTGGCCCCAAGTCGTGCTGGCCCCAAGTCGTGGGCCCCAAGTCGTGTGGCCCCAAATCGTGTGGCCCCAAATCGTGTGGCCCCAAGTCGTGGCCCCCAAGTCGTGTGGCCCCAAGTCGTGTGGCCCCAAGTCGTGTAATGGCCCCAAGTCGTGTGGCCCCAAGTCGTGTGGCCCCAAGTCGTGTGGCCCCAAGTCGTGTGGCCCCCCCAAGTCGTGTGGCCCAAGTCGTGTGGCCCAAGTCGTGGCCCAGTCGTGTGGCCCAAGTCGTGTGGCCCAAGTCGTGGCCCAAGTCGTGTGGCCCAAGTCGTGTGGCCCAAGTCGTGTGGCCCAAGTCGTGTGGCCCAAGTCATTGTGGCCCAAGTCGTGGCCCAAGTCGTGTGGCCCAAGTCGTGGGCCCAAGTCGTGGCCCAAGTCGGCCCAAGTCGTGTGGCCCAAGTCGTGGCCCAAGTCGTGTGGCCCAAGTCGTGTGGCCCAAGTCGTGTGGCCCAAGTCGTGTGGCCCAAGTCGTGGGCCCAAGTCGTGTGGCCCAAGTCGTGTGGCCCAAGTCGTGTGGCCCAAGTCGTGTGGCCCAAGTCGTGTGGCCCAAGTCGTGTGGCCCAAGTCGTGTGCCCAAGTCGTGGCCCAAGTCGTGTGGCCCAAGTCGTGTGCCCAAGTCGTGTGGCCCAAGTCATTGTGGCCCAAGTCGTGTGGCCCAAGTCGTGTGGCCCAAGTCGTGGCCCCAAGTCGTGGGCCCCAAGTCGTGTGGCCCCAAGTCGTGTGGGCCCCAAGTCGTGTGGCCCCAAGTCGTGTGGCCCCAAGTCGTGGCCCCAAGTCGTGTGGCCCCAAGTCGTGTGGCCCCAAGTCGTGTGGCCCCAAGTCGTGTGGCCCCAAGTCGTGTGGCCCCCAAGGCCCCAAGTCGTGTGGCCCCAAGTCGTGTGGCCCCAAGTCGTGTGGCCCCAAGTCGTGTGGCCCCAAGTCGTGTGGCCCCAAGACGTGTGGCCCCAGGTCGTGGGCCCCAGGTCGTGTGGCCCCAGGTCGTGTGGCCCCAGGTCGTGTGGCCCCAGGTCGTGTGGCCCCAGGTCGTGTGGCCCCAGGTCGTGTGGCCCCAGGTCGTGTGGCCCCAGGTCGTGTGGCCCCAAGTCGTGTGGCCCCAAGTCGTGTGGCCCCAAGTCGTGTGGCCCCAAGTCGTGTGGCCCCAAGTCGTGGGCCCCAAGTCGTGTGGCCCCAAGACGTGTGGCCCCAAGTCGTGTGGCCCCAAGTCGTGTGGCCCCAAGTCGTGTGGCCCCAAGTCGTGTGGCCCCAAGTCGTGTGGCCCCAAGTCGTGTGGCCCCAAGTCGTGTGGCCCCAAGTCGTGTGGCCCCAAGTCGTGTGGCCCCAAGTCGTGTGGCCCCAAGTCGTGTGGCCCCAAGTCGTGTGGCCCCAAGTCGTGTGGCCCCAAGTCGTGTGGCCCCAAGTCGTGTGGCCCCAAGTCGTGTGGCCCCAACTCGTGTGGCCCCAAGTCGTGGGCCCCAAGTCGTGTGGCCCCAAGTCGTGGGCCCCAAGTCGTGTGGCCCAAGTCGTGTGGCCCCAAGTCGTGGCCCCAAGTCGTGGGCCCCAAGTCGTGGGCCCCAAGTCGTGTGGCCCCAAGTCGTGTGGCCCCAAGTCGTGTGGCCCCAAGTCGTGTGGCCCCAAGACGTGTGGCCCCAAGTCGTGTGGCCCCAAGTCGTGTGGCCCCAAGTCGTGTGGCCCCAAGTCGTGTGGCCCCAAGTCGTGGGCCCCAAGTCGTGTGGCCCCAAGTCGTGGGCCCCAAGTCGTGGCCCCAAGTCGTGTGGCCCCAAGTCGTGGCCCCAAGTCGTGTGGCTTCAAGTCGTGTGGCCCCAAGTCGTGTGGCCCCAAGTCGTGTGGCCCCAAGTCGTGTGGCCCCAAGTCGTGTGGCCCCAAGTCGTGTGGCCCCAAGTCGTGTGGCCCCAAGTCGTGGGCCCCAAGTCGTGTGGCCCCAAGTCGTGGGCCCCAAGTCGTGTGGCCCCAAGTCGTGTGGCCCCAAGTCGTGTGGCCCCAAGTCGTGGGCCCCAAGTCGTGGGCCCCAAGTCGTGTGGCCCCCAAGTCGTGTGGCCCCAAGTCGTGTGGCCCCAAGTCGTGGGCCCCAAGTCGTGTGGCCCCAGGTCGTGTGGCCCCAGGTCGTGGCCCCAGGTCGTGGGCCCCAGGTCGTGTGGCCCCAGGTCGTGTGGCCCCAGGTCGTGTGGCCCCAGGTCGTGTGGCCCCAGGTCGTGTGGCCCCAGGTCGTGGCCCCAGGTCGTGTGGCCCCAGGTCGTGTGGCCCCAGGTCGTGTGGCCCCAGTCGTGTGGCCCCAGGTCGTGTGGCCCCAGGTCGTGTGGCCCCAGGTCGTGTGGCCCCAGGTCGTGGGCCCCAGGTCGTGTGGCCCCAGGTCGTGTGGCCCCAGGTCGTGTGGCCCCAGGTCGTGTGGCCCCAGGTCGTGTGGCCCCAGGTCGTGGGCCCCAGGTCGTGTGGCCCCAGGTCGTGTGGCCCCAGGTCGTGGCCCCAGGTCGTGTGGCCCCAGGTCGTGTGGCCCCAGGTCGTGTGGCCCCAGGTCGTGTGCCCCAGGTCGTGTGGCCCCAGGTCGTGTGGCCCCAGGTCGTGGGCCCAGGTCGTGTGGCCCCAGGTCGTGTGGCCCCAGGTCGTGTGGCCCCAGGTCGTGTGGCCCCAGGTCGTGTGGCCCCAGGTCGTGTGGCCCCAGGTCGTGGGCCCCAAGTCGTGTGGCCCCAAGTCGTGTGGCCCCAAGTCGTGTGGCCCCAAGTCGTGGCCCCAAGTCGTGTGGCCCCAAGTCGTGTGGCCCCAAGTCGTGGGCCCCAAGTCGTGTGGCCCCAAGTCGTGTGGCCCCAAGTCGTGTGGCCCCAAGTCGTGTGGCCCCAACTCGTGGGCCCAAGTCGTGTGGCCCAAGTCGTGTGGCCCAAGGTCGTGGGCCCCAGGTCGTGTGGCCCCAGGTCGTGTGGCCCCAGGTCGTGTGGCCCCAGGTCGTGTGGCCCCAGGTCGTGGGCCCCAGGTCGTGTGGCCCCAGGTCGTGTGGCCCCAGGTCGTGTGGCCCCAGGTCGTGGCCCCAGGTCGTGTGGCCCCAAGTCGTGTGGCCCCAAGTCGTGTGGCCCCAAGTCGTGTGGCCCCAAGTCGTGTGGCCCCAAGTCGTGTGGCCCCAAGTCGTGTGGCCCCAAGTCGTGTGGCCCCAAGTCGTTTGGCCCCAAGTCGTTTTGGCCCCAAGTCGTGTGGCCCCAAGTCGTGTGGCCCCAAGTCGTGTGGCCCCAAGTCGTGTGGCCCCAAGTCGTGTGGCCCCAAGTCGTGTGGCCCCAACTCGTGTGGCCCCAAGTCGTGTGGCCCAAGTCGTGGGCCCCAGGTCGTGTGGCCCCAGGTCGTGTGGCCCCAGGTCGTGTGGCCCCAGGTCGTGTGGCCCCAGGTCGTGTGGCCCCAGGTCGTGTGGCCCCAGGTCGTGTGGCCCCAGGTCGTGTGGCCCCAGGTCGTGTGGCCCCAGGTCGTGGGCCCCAGGTCGTGTGGCCCCAGGTCGTGTGGCCCCAGGTCGTGTGGCCCCAGGTCGTGTGGCCCCAGGTCGTGTGGCCCCAGGTCGTGTGGCCCCAGGTCGTGTGGCCCCAGGTCGTGGCCCCAGGTCGTGGCCCCAGGTCGTGTGGCCCCAGGTCGTGTGGCCCCAGGTCGTGTGGGCCCCAGGTCGTGTGGCCCCAGGTCGTGTGGCCCCAGGTCGTGTGGCCCCAGGTCGTGGGCCCCAGGTCGTGTGGCCCCAGGTCGTGTGGCCCCAGGTCGTGTGGCCCCAGGTCGTGTGGCCCCAGGTCGTGTGGCCCCAGGTCGTGTGGCCCCAGGTCGTGTGGCCCCAGGTCGTGTGGCCCCAGGTCGTGTGGCCCCAGGTCGTGTGGCCCCAGGTCGTGTGGCCCCAGGTCGTGTGGCCCCAGGTCGTGTGGCCCCAGGTCGTGTGGCCCCAGGTCGTGTGGCCCCAGGTCGTGTGGCCCCAGGTCGTGTGGCCCCAGGTCGTGTGGCCCCAGGTCGTGTGGCCCCAGGTCGTGTGGCCCCAGGTCGTGTGGCCCCAGGTCGTGTGGCCCCAGGTCGTGTGGCCCCAGGTCGTGTGGCCCCAGGTCGTGGCCCCAGGTCGTGGGCCCCAGGTCGTGTGGCCCCAGGTCGTGTGGCCCCAGGTCGTGTGGCCCCAGGTCGTGTGGCCCCAGGTCGTGTGGCCCCAGGTCGTGTGGCCCCAGGTCGTGTGGCCCCAGGTCGTGTGGCCCCAGGTCGTGTGGCCCCAGGTCGTGTGGCCCCAGGTCGTGTGGCCCCAGGTCGTGTGGCCCCAGGTCGTGGGCCCCAGGTCGTGTGGCCCCAGTCGTGTGGCCCCAAGTCGTGTGGCCCCAAGTCGTGTGGCCCCAAGTCGTGTGGCCCCAAGTCGTGGCCCCAAGTCGTGGCCCCAAGTCGTGTGGCCCCAAGTCGTGTGGCCCCAAGTCGTGTGGCCCCAAGTCGTGTGGCCCCAAGTCGTGTGGCCCCAAGTCGTGGGCCCCAAGTCGTGTGGCCACAAGTCGTGGGCCCCAAGTCAGTGTGGCCCCAAGTCGTGGCCCCAAGTCGTGGGCCCCAAGTCGTGGCCCCAAGTCGTGTGGCCCCAAGTCGTGTGGCCCCAAGTCGTGTGGCCCCAAGTCGTGTGGCCCCAAGTCGTGTGGCCCCAAGTCGTGTGGGCCGCCTGGCTCTCCCGCCTGGCCCTCCCGCCTGGCCCTCCCGCCTGGCCCTCCCGCCTGGCCCTCCCGCCTGGCCCTCCCTGCCTGGCCCTCCCGCCTGGCCCTCCCGCCTGGCCCTCCCCGCCTGGCCCTCCCGCCTGGCCCTCCCGCCTGGCCCTCCCGCCTGGCCCTCCCGACTATTTTCTCCTGCTAAATTTGAATAAAGGTATGATGGAGATTTAAAACGTTGTTGGAGGATTAAAAAACAATATGTTAACTTGATACTATGTCTCAATTTCTGTAGATTTGCATAATTTATTATAAGCTTTGGTTTGTTGATGTTTAACGGCACCGCGATAGTCAAATGTGCCAAGAGGGTGTAAATAAATAATGGTGTAAGAGTAACGATGGTGAGGAGATGGAAGGTTTGTAAGGGAGATAATGGGGAAAAGCTGAATGTGGGAGAAAAAATAGGTGAAAAGAAAGAGGTGTATAAGGTTAGGTGTAGAAGGGGAGGAGATTATATGTGGTGGAAGAGGTTGTTGTTGCGGAGGAAGTTGATGATGTTTGAGGAAGAATTGTTTTCGAACCGGTCCGAGATTGAGGAGAGTGAGGAGAGAAGAGATCTAGAGTTCTTGCAGAGGGGACGGGTTAAGAGGTTAAGAATATATGCTTGATGGACAGATCGATGTTGCAAGTGGGGCAGAGAGGGGCAGGGGAGCCGGATAAGAACACTTAATTTAATAAGGCCTTTCAATTCAAAATGCAGCAGTAAAATGGTCGCTTTTTTAACCGAATATGTTCCTTTTTTTTGCTATTTTCATGGTTGATGTTGTTGATCTACAGTTATACGACACCTGTCCATAGATCTTTAATCAATACTTTGTTGTGGGCAGGTAAAGGCAGAGAAACAGTCAGTGCGTTTTTAGAAGGGCTCACTTTTTTAAAATTAAAGAATTTAAATTTAAAGTCATTTAATTTGATGCATGTTCCCATAATGCACCCTATTGCCATATACTTTTACCGTGTGTATATAGACCGGAATTTAAAGGATTATTTTAGTGGTCAAGCAAGTTTATTTTACATGAAAGAGGAATTGAAGAGAAACAAAATGGTGAAGAAACTACTTCAATATTTTATTCGGTCAAGGAGATATTCAAGTTAAAGGCTCTGTTTTATCTATGTAGAAATGACTGGTGTTGTAAGTCTATTAAAGAGGGTTTGTCCGTGCTCGTTCCTCGTTCATTTGTGCTTGTATCTCTTTGTTGTGAATTTGTAGCACGGCCTGCAGCTGTGGAGCCCAGTCATTAAACTAAAAGTTTCGTTTCATAAAAGGTTGGAGTCCTTATCCTCACATTATCAACAATTGTTAATGTGTTTTAAAGAAAATTAATTGAAAGTTTTACTATTTGAATTATTTTTTCTGAAACTTTGTTCTGGTGTTAAATTATAATTACCCTTTCAAGATTCTGTTTAACTACTTTCCTTACATATACAATGGTTTTAAAGCCACAAGATCGCATGACAAAATATGATAGAATACATAAAGACTTTGAGGAATCTGAGGCTGTGATGTCACAGTAAGTCTGATTTCAGTCGTTTCTAAATAATACCAAACTTTTAATTAACAAATTTCCGTAACGGAATAAGACTTTTGAATGTTTTTGTCACCATTTTTTCTTCAAAGTCCTCTCTCATGAAAAAAAAAAACTAGAACTGTCGGAAGGACAGTATGCTTGACTATTCAAAGCTAGTGTAGAGAATGGGCTTATAGAGGGAAGTATATACAGAAATAGGGTAGCAGGGGCAGATGATTTCAAATTACTTGAGCTTTGAAAGTTGCACTTACATTTTCATTTGCACTACAAGCTTCAAAATATTTCAGCATATTTCAAGATAGTTCAAGATATTTTAAGACAAAAAAGTTAAAAGTAACTCAGAAAACAGGTAAAACCTAGCAGTCTTTATAACTACAACACCTCTTTTAGTTATATCAATTAAATAACAAAGAAAGGAGAGGCCCTGACTTGTCAATGTCAATGAAAGAATGCCATCCAACCCCCTTTCCAATCTGTACCCTCCCCAAGCCCCTACACATTCCCAGAACTACATCTTGGATTGTAATACAACTTCCAATTTAAGAAAATTTGTGTGTCAAGCAAAGTTAAGCAGCATGAAAAATGTACAATAACATTAAAGCAAAATTATGCGAAACAATATTGCATAAGGTATGACAAACTAGACATTGGGAACGATACAAATTCCCTCACCGCTAATTATGCATATTCCAGACTGTCCCACATTCCATCCCAACCTGTCCTAAATGCGGCCTCCAGTCGCGGCCTCCAGTCGCGGCCTCCAGTCGCGGCTTCCAGTCGCGGCCTCCAGTCGCGGCCTCCAGTCGCGGCCTCCAGTCGCGGCCTCCAGTCGCGACCTCCAGTCGCGACCTCCAGTCGCGGCCTCCAGTCGCGACCTCCAGTCGCGGCCTCAGTCGCGACCTCCAGTCGCGCCTCCAATCAGCGACCTCCAGTCGCGGCCTCCAGTCGCGACCTCCAGTCGCGGCCTCCAGTCGCGACCTCCAGTCGCGACCTCAATCCACCTCCAGTCGCGGCCTCCAGTCGCTGACCTCCAGTCGCGGCCTCCAGTCAGCGACCTCGGTCGCGGCCTCAATCGCTGACCTCCAGTCGCGGCCCTCCAGTCGCGACCTCCAGTCGCGGCCTCCAGTCAGCGACCTCCAGTCGCGGCCTCAGTCACCTCCAGTCGCGGCCTCCAGTCGCGACCTCCAGTCGCGGCCTCCAATCGCTGACCTCCAGTCGCGGCCTCAATCGCGACCTCCAGTCGCGGCCTCCAATCGCTGACCTCCAGTCGCGCCTCCAGTCGCGACCTCCAGTCGCCCTCCAGTCGCTGACCTCCAGTCGCGGCCTCCAGTCGCGACCTCCAGTCGCGGCCTCAATCGCGACCTCCAGTCGCGACCTCCAGTCGCGCCTCCAGTCGCGGCCTCCAGTCGCGACCTCCAGTCGCGACCTCCAGTCGCGCCTCCAGTCGCCTCCAGTCGCGGCCTCCAGTCGCGACCTCCAGTCGCGGCCTCCAGTCGCGCCTGACCAGTCGCGGCCTCCAGTCGCGACCTCCAGTCGCGGCCTCCAGTCGCGACCTCCAGTCGCGGCCTCCAGTCGCTGACCCAGTCGCGGCCTCCAGTCGCGACCTCCAGTCGCGACCTCCAGTCGCGGCCTCCAGTCGCGCAGTCGCTGACCTCCAGTCGCGGCCTCCAGTCGCGACCTCCAGTCGCGCCTCCAGTCGCGACCTCCAGTCGCCAGTCCTCCAGTCGCGCCTCCAGTCGACCTCCAGTCGCGGCCTCCAATCGCTGACCTCCAGTCGCGCCTCCAGTCGCGACCTCCAGTCGCGGCCTCCAGTCGCGACCTCGGTCGCGGCCCTCCAGTCGCCCTCAGTCGCGCCTCCAGTCGCTGACCTCCAGTCGCGGCCCTCCAGTCGCGACCTCGGTCGCGGCCTCCAGTCGCTGACCTCAGTCGCGGCCTCCAGTCGCGACCTCCGTCGCGGCCTCCAGTCGCGACCTCCAGTCGCGGCCTCAGTCGCGACCTCCAGTCGCGGCCTCCAGTCGCGACCTCCAGTCGCGGCCTCCAGTCGCGACCTCGGTCGCCTCCAGTCGCCTCCAGTCGCCCGACCTCCAGTCGCGGCCTCCAATCGCCCGACCTCCAGTCGCGGCCTCCAATCGACCTCCAGTCGCGGCCCCTCCAATCGCGACCTCCAGTCGCGACCTCCAATCGACCTCCAGTCGGCGGCCTCCAATCAGCGACCTCCGGTCGCGGCCTCCAGTCGCGACCTCCAGTCGCGGCCTCCAATCGCTGACCTCAGTCGCGACCTCAATCGCTGACCTCCGGTCGCGCGGCCTCCAATCATGACCTCCAGTCGCGACCTCCAATCATGACCTCCAGTCGCGACCCCTCCAGTGACCTCCAGTCGCGGCCTCCAGTCGTGACCTCCATCGCGACCAATCGCTGACCTCCAGTCGCGGCCTCAATCGTCCTGACCTCCAGTCGCGGCGCTCCAATCGCGACCTCCAGTCGCGGCCTCAATCGCGACCTCCAGTCGCGGCCTCCAATCGCGACCTCCAGTCGCGGCCCTCCAATCATGACCTCCAGTCGCGGCCTCAATCGCGACCTCCAGTCGCGGCCTCCAATCGCGACCTCCAGTCGCGCCTCCAGTCGCGACCTCCAGTCGACAAGTCGCGACCACAAGTCGCGACCACAAGTCGCGACCACAAGTCGCGACCACAAGTCGCGACCACAAGTCGCGACCACAAGTCGCGACCACAATCGCGACCACAAGTCGCGACCACAAGTCGCGACCACAAGTCGCGACCACAAGTCGCAACCACAAGTCGCCACCTCAAGTTGCCACCTCAAGTGTCCACCTTAAGTCGGCACCTCAAGTCGCCACCTCAAGTCGCCACCTCAAGTCGCCATCTCATGTCGCCACCTCCAGTCGCCACCTCCAGTCGCCACCCCAAGTCGCCACCACCAGTCGCCACCCCCAGTTGCCACCCCCAGGCCCCAGTCGCCACCCAAGTCGCAAACCCAAGTCGCAACCCCAAGTCGCAACCCCAAGTCGCCCCCCAGGTCGCAACCCCAAGTCGCAACCCCAAGTCGCAACCCCAAAGTCGCAACCCCAGGTCGCAACCCCAGTCGCAACCCCAAGTCGCAACCCCAAGTCGCAACCCCAAGTCGCAACCCCAAGTCGCAACCCCAAGTCGCAACCCCAAGTCGCAACCCCAAGTCGCAACCCCAAGTCGCAACCCCAAGTCGCAACCCCAAGTCGCAACCCCAAGTCGCAACCCCAAGTCGCAACCCCAAGTCGCAACCCCAAGTCGCAACCCCAACCCCAAGTCGCAACCCCAAGTCGCAACCCCAAGTCGCAACCCCAAGTCGCAACCCCAAGTCGCAACCCCAAGTCGCAACCCCAAGTCGCAACCCCAAGTCGCAACCCCAAGTCGCAACCCCAAGTCGCAACCCCAAGTCGCAACCCCAAGTCGCAACCCCGAATCGCAACCCTTTAAGGAATATTCCTATAGTTTTTTTGAAAATTTTATTTGAAAAAGCATACTTTTAGATTCAATTTGGTACAAAAATCAAGTTGATATCATATTCGAATCAGGAGATATGCAATGTTAAAGATTTCCTAATTGCATTTTAAAGTTATTGTACAGTGTGATCCTTTTTCGGTCCTTCCCTTAAATATTTTGAATGGGAGAATTTGGCTATAATGAACAGAAAATTAAAACAACAACTGCATTCACTAAAAATTTCCAAATTTTGAAATTCAAGGTTCTTTTCGTAAATATAAATTTTATACCTGTATATACCTTAAAATAAACTGAGCATAAGAGACAAGCTATACCATCCCAACCACCAAATAGCATCCCTACCCATATGATATCCCGCCCTATGTCCCATATATGATCCGAACCTCCATCCCTACTTATGTTATAAGTTATCCTATGTCCATATGGTTATTCTGTTTTAGACATGTCAGCCATCACACCCACTATTCCATCCCACCCTGTCCCATATGCCAATTCATCCTATGTCCTATCAGGGACCTGCTATTTATGTCCCTGGTCCTATGATACCCCTGCCTATATCTTAATATTTGTACGTAATATCATACATGTCTAATATCTTCCATCCCAACCTATTTCCCATTTGATATTTTAGTCCATGTCGCATACACCATCGATGCAGCCACAATACGTCACCCGTGTTATCGCACCCTATGCCCCATACGTCACTAAAACCTATGTACCATATGACATCTGACCTGATATGTCCCACCTTACAATATACAGTATTGTATTACAATATATGTATTTACCATACAATATTATGCCTCATATACCCTCCCATCCATGTCCCATATGCCATTCCACCCATGACTCATATTACAACCCACCCTCTGTATTATACATGTGCGCGATATCCACCATCTCACACATGTCATCCCACTTTGTTCCCTATGTTCCACGTGTCATCCCACCATATGTCATAAATGTCATCCCATTCTATTTCCCATAAGCTATCTCATCATATGTTCTATCCCAAACTATGTCCGATATGACATACCACTGTATGTCGCATACGTGTATGCCAAACCCACTATCCTATGCATATCACCTAATTCCATGTATTGATCCACCCAATATCACATAAAATATTTCAAACTAGGCCTATTTTTTATACGCAATATCACCCTTATGCAATAACTTCTATTCATATGTCCAAAACACTATGTCACGTCTATGTCACACATTCCATCGCACCCTATGCCACACATGCCATTGCAACTATGTACCATCCAGCTCTTTATCCCATCTTATGCCCATATACTATTCAGTGTTATATTTTCAAACAACCCATCCTTTGTTTGTACGCCATCGCTCCCTCTCTCTATATGTATACCATATGCCACCCTTTCCCATATCCAATGTCCAAAATGGTATCAGAATGGTAACTCTTTCTTATACGCAATCCCACATTTATCTAGTATGTTCCATCCCACCCTTTTGTCTCACATACCATCCTACAGTATGTCCCGCATACCATACCAACCATATGCCCCTAATTCACCCTATGTCCCATATGACAACACACTCCTATGTCCCATATGCCATTTGACTATATGTCTCATCCCAACACATGTCCCATATAACAACCTACGCTATGTCGCATAAGTGTACGCCAAACTCATTATCATATACATATCACTCAGTTCCAAATGACATTCCACAATGTGACATTTCACCCTTGTCCCATATGACATTCCACACTATATGTCCCATATGTTATCCCACTCCATGTCGTATGATCAATTCCACCCTCGATCCAATATTTTCCATCGCAGCATGCTCCATGTGACATTCTAACGTATGTACCATATGCCATCCATGTCGTACGCGCACTATCCCCTTTATGCCACCCCACGTCTCTTATGCCAACCCACCTCATGTTCCACATAATATCCCACCCTTTCTCTTTTAATCAATTCCATCCTCTATCCAATATTTTCTATCTACCAGTTAGGCTTAACATACATGTCCCACATGCCAGTATGCTTCACATGGCATTTCAACCTAAGTACTATATGCCATCCATATCACCTTATGCCTCATATGCTATTCCATGCTATGCGCCATAAGTCATACCACCCTTGTCCCATACGCCACCCCAGATTATGTCCCATATGACAGCAAACTTTATGTCTTATACACGTTTGCCATTACACCCACTATACCATCCCACCCTGTCCCACGTTATACTCGACCATTTTTCGTATAGCAATCCAACCCTCTATCCATTATCATGCATCCCCCACTTTTATCATTTCCTATTTCCCATCTCAGCCCATTTCACATTCATCATCGACGCAGCCACCATACGTGACCCATGTCGTTGCTCCCTATGCGCGTATACGTGATTCAAATCTATGTAACACCCAACCCACCTTATGCCCCATATGACATACAATACTGTGCCTCACATTCCATCTCATCCATTTCCCATATGCCATGCAATACTTGCCTCGCATTCCATCCCATCCATTTCCCATATGACATACAATACTGTGCATCCCATTCCATCTCATCCATTTCCCATATGCCATACAATACTGTGCCTCACATTCCATCCCATCCATTTCCCATATGACATACAATACTGTGCCTCACATTCCATCCCATCCATTTCCCATATGCCATGCAATACTTGCCTCGCATTCCTTCCCATCCATTTCCCATATGCCATACAATACTGTGCCTCGCATTCCATCTCATCCATTTCCCATATGCCATACAATACTGTGCCTTGCATTCCATCCCATCCATTTTCCATACAATGCTGTGCCTCAGAACCCACTCTGTTTCCTACATGTTCACCATCATATCCACCATCTTACACATGCCATCCCACTTCGTCCCATATACCAACTCACGCGATGTTCCATATGATATTCCATTTTTCGCAATCCCGCTCTTTACCTTTTATCCCAATCAATTCCCATATGACGTCCCACCCTATGCCACATATGCTATTCCATCTTATGAACCATAAAGGCTACCAACTCTCCCTCCCATCACGTGTCCAATGTGATGTATCATGTGTGCCATCACATTATATGTACCATATGCCATTCTACACTATGTCCCACATTTTATCTCACCCAATTTTTTATACACAAACCCACCATTTGTCCAATACCGCCCCCTCCCTCCTCCGAACTGTATCCATAAGCCATCCCATCTATGACGCACATACCATCCCATCTATGACCGATATGTCACCCCACCAATGACCCACATGCCATTCCGCCTATTACCCACATGCCACCCCACCTATGATACATATCATCCCACCTATGATCCGCATGCCACCCACCTGTGATTAACATGCCATCCCACCATCTATGACCTGATGACTGACATGTCATTGCATTCTACAGTCCATATTAAGGAACCTATAAAGACTTTCAACAGCAAAAATACTAATGATAGAAACTATGAATAATAGCACGCTGGATCTTAGCATGATGTGTTATAGAACAATTATGCCCCATATGACATACAATACTGTGCCTCACATTCCATCTCATCCATTTCCCATATGCCATGCAATACTTGCCTCGCATTCCATCCCATCCATTTCCCATATGACATACAATACTGTGCATCCCATTCCATCTCATCCATTTCCCATATGCCATACAATACTGTGCCTCACATTCCATCCCATCCATTTCCCATATGACATACAATACTGTGCCTCACATTCCATCCCATCCATTTCCCATATGCCATGCAATACTTGCCTCGCATTCCTTCCCATCCATTTCCCATATGCCATACAATACTGTGCCTCGCATTCCATCTCATCCATTTCCCATATGCCATACAATACTGTGCCTTGCATTCCATCCCATCCATTTTCCATACAATGCTGTGCCTCAGAACCCACTCTGTTTCCTACATGTTCACCATCATATCCACCATCTTACACATGCCATCCCACTTCGTCCCATATACCAACTCACGCGATGTTCCATATGATATTCCATTTTTCGCAATCCCGCTCTTTACCTTTTATCCCAATCAATTCCCATATGACGTCCCACCCTATGCCACATATGCTATTCCATCTTATGAACCATAAAGGCTACCAACTCTCCCTCCCATCACGTGTCCAATGTGATGTATCATGTGTGCCATCACATTATATGTACCATATGCCATTCTACACTATGTCCCACATTTTATCTCACCCAATTTTTTATACACAAACCCACCATTTGTCAATACCGCCCCCTCCCTCCTCCGAACTGTATCCATAAGCCATCCCATCTATGACGCACATACCATCCCATCTATGACCGATATGTCACCCCACCAATGACCCACATGCCATTCCGCCTATTACCCACATGCCACCCCACCTATGATACACATATCATCCCACCTATGATCCGCATGCCACCCCACCTGTGATTAACATGCCATCCCACCATCTATGACCTGATGACTGACATGTCATTGCATTCTACAGTCCATATTAAGGAACCTATAAAGATTTTCAACAGCAAAAATACTAATGATAGAAACTATGAATAATAGCACGCTGGATCTTAGCATGATGTGTTATAGAACAATTATGTCCCATATGACATACAATACTGTGCCTCACATTCCATCTCATCCATTTCCCATATGCCATGCAATACTTGCCTCGCATTCCATCCCATCCATTTCCCATATGACATACAATACTGTGCATCCCATTCCATCTCATCCATTTCCCATATGCCATACAATACTGTGCCTCACATTCCATCCCATCCATTTCCCATATGACATACAATACTGTGCCTCACATTCCATCCCATCCATTTCCCATATGCCATGCAATACTTGCCTCGCATTCCTTCCCATCCATTTCCCATATGCCATACAATACTGTGCCTCGCATTCCATCTCATCCATTTCCCATATGCCATACAATACTGTGCCTTGCATTCCATCCCATCCATTTTCCATACAATGCTGTGCCTCAGAACCCACTCTGTTTCCTACATGTTCACCATCATATCCACCATCTTACACATGCCATCCCACTTCGTCCCATATACCAACTCACGATGTTCCATATGATATTCCATTTTTCGCAATCCCGCTCTTTACCTTTTATCCCAATCAATTCCCATATGACGTCCCACCCTATGCCACATATGCTATTCCATCTTATGAACCATAAAGGCTACCAACTCTCCCTCCCATCACGTGTCCAATGTGATGTATCATGTGTGCCATCACATTATATGTACCATATGCCATTCTACACTATGTCCCACATTTTATCTCACCCAATTTTTTATACACAAACCCACCATTTGTCCAATACCGCCCCCCCCCCCTCCCTCCTCCGAACTGTATCCATAAGCCACCCCATCTATGACGCACATACCATCCCATCTATGACCGATATGTCACCCCACCAATGACCCACATGCCATTCCGCCTATTACCCACATGCCACCCCACCTATGATACACATGTCATCCCACCTATGATCCGCATGCCACCCCACCTGTGATTCACATGCCATCCCACCATCTATGACCTGATGACTGACATGTCATTGCATTCTACAGTCCATATTAAGGAACCTATAAAGATTTTCAACAGCAAAAATACTAATGATAGAAACTATGAATAATAGCACGCTGGATCTTAGCATGATGTGTTATAGAACAATTACCTGATTTAGATGTGTATATGAACAGATAGAGATGTTGTATTTACCACAAAGATCCTTAAATGCTGAACAGAATGTCTTTTGTTTATGTCAAAAGCACCCGTAGTTTCAATACATGGCTAATTGAAACATATGCAAAAATAGAATATATTTAAAGTATATGCACAAGTTTTTATCTATATACAGATATAAGACAGCTGAATATCTTTAAAGTTATGCTTTCTCTCTTAAATGTCAGTCACTGAAAATCAAGACTATTTTCCCCTGCTAAATTTGAATAAAGGTATGATGGAGATTTAAAACGTTGTTGGAGGATTAAAAAACAATATGTTAACTTGATACTATGTCTCAATTTCTATAAATTTGCATAATTTGTTATAAGGTTTGGTTTGTTGATGTTTAACGGCACCGCGATAGTCAGAGTCAAATGTGCCAAGAGAGTGTAAATAAATAATGGTGGAAGAGTAAGTATAGTGAGGAGATGGAAGGTGTGTAAGGGAGATAAAGGGGAAAAGCTGAATATGGGAGAAAAAATTAGGTGAAACGAAAGAGGTGTATAAGGTTAGGTGTATAAGGTTAGGTGTAGAAGGGGAGGAGATTATATGTGGTGGAAGAGGTTGTTGTTGCGGAGGAAGATGATGATGTTTGAGGAAGAATTGTTTTCGAATCGGTCCGAGATTGAGGAGAGTGAGGAGAGAAGAGATCTAGAGTTCTTGTAGAGGGGACAGGTTAAGAGGTTAAGAATATATGCTTGATGGAGAGATCAATGTTGCAAGTGAGGCAGAGAGGGGCAGGGGAGCCGGATAAGAACACATATTATAATAAGGCCTGAAAATTCAAAATACAGCAGTAAAATAGTCGCTTTTTTAACCGAATATGTTACTTTTTTTGTTGCTATTTTCATGGTTGATGTTGTTGTTATACAATTATATGACACCTATCCATAGATCTTTATTCAATACTTTTTTGTGGGCTGGTAGAGGAAGAGAAACAGTCAGTGAGTAATTCGAAGGGCTCACTTTTTTTAAATTAGGGATTTTAAATTTAAATTCATTTAATTTGATGCATGTTCCCATAATGCACCCTACTTCCCATATATTTTAACCATGTGTATATAGACCGGAATTTAAAGAATTAGTTCAGTGGTCAAGCAAGTTTATTTTACATGAAAGAGGAATTGAAGGGAAACAAAATGGTGAAGAAACTACTTCAATATTTTATTCGGTCAAGGAGGCTCTGTTTTATCTATGTAGAAATGACTGGTGTTGTAAGTCTATTAAAGAGGGTTTGTCCGTGCTCGTTCCTCGTTCATTTGAGTTTGTATCTCTTTGTTGTGAATTTGTAGCACGGCCTGCAGCTGTGGAGCCCAGTCATTAAACTAAAAGTTTCGTTTTATAAAAGGTTGGAGTCCTTATCCTCACATTATCAACAATTCTTAATGTCTTTGAAAGAAAATTGATTGAAAGTTTTTACTATTTGAATTATTTTTCCTAGAACTTTGTTCTGGTGTCAAATTATAATTACCCTTTCAAGATTCTGTTTTACTACTTTCCTTACATATACAATGGTTTTTAAGCCACCAAATCGCATGACAAAATATGATAGAGTACATAAAGACTTTGAGGAATCTGAGGCTGTGATGTCACAGTAAGTCTGATTTTAGTCGTTTCTAAATGATACCAAACTTTAAATTAACAAATTTCCGTAACGGAATAAGATTTTTGAATGCTTTCTTCACCATTTTTTCTTCAAAGTCCTCTTTCATAAAAAAAAAAAAAAAAAAAAACTAGAACTGTCGGAAGGACAGTATGCTTGACTATTCAAAGCTAGTGTAGAGAATGGGCTTATAGAGGGAAGTATATACAGAAATAGGGTAGCAGGGGCAGATGATTTCAAATTACTTGAGCTTTGAAAGATGCACTTACATTTTCATTTGCACTACAAGCTTCAAAATATTTCAGCATATTTCAAGATAGTTTAAGATATCTTAAGACAAAAAAAGTTAAAGTAACTCAGAAAACAGGTAAAACCTAGCAGTTTTTATAACTACAACACCTTTTTTTAGATCTATCAATTAAATAACAAAGAAAGGAGAGGCCCTGACTTGTCAATGTCAATGAAAGAATGCCATCCAATCCCCTTTCCAACCTGTACCCTCCCCAAGCCCCTACACATTCCCATAACTACATCTTGGATTGTAATACAACTTCCAATTTAAGAAAATATGTGTGTCAAGCAAAGTCAAGCAGCATGAAAAATGTACAATAACATTACAGCAAAATTATGCGAAACAATATTGCATAAGGTATGACAAACTAGACATTGGGAACGACACAAATTCCCTCACCGCTAAAAATGCATATTCCAGACTGTCCCACATTCCATCCCAACCTGTCCCAAATGTCATCCCACGTCTATACTCCATGCAATCACACCTGAAAACCAGATACTGTATGTCGTTCCACAACTTGCAAGACCCATATGCCATCACAACTGAAATTAAGATGACATCCCACCACATGTCATTCCGCCCTGTCCCACATGTCATTCCGCCCTGTCCCACATGCCAACCCACCCTGTTCCACATGCCAACCCATCCTGTTCCACATGCCAAGCTATCCTGTTCCACATGCCAACCCACCCTGTTCTACATGCCAATCTACCATATATAACATGCCAACACATCCTGACCAACATCCTACCGCACCCTGCCTTAAGATACAATTCCACCCTGTCCCACATGACCTCATCCTAATTCCTTCAGCTACTTTATCATCATGTTATCTTCTGCCCCACATTCTGCTTATTGTTTATATTTCCCAAACCCCTAACTTAACATTTTTAGAAGCTAGGACACTTTTATTTGCTTCTCTGTTCATGAGAAGACAAACATTTTGATTGCTATTCATGTCAGGAATGTCAATATCATAACAAAACTAAAAATGTGAAGTTAGTAAGTCATAAGCCATATATTTTTGATCTCCGGTCAAACATATTGCAGCAAATGCACACTATACCTCACCAATAAGTGTGAACAATGCTCTTCACATATACTGTATGATCATTTGTTTAAGCAAAATCATCATACCCACTTTAATTCAAGAGATACAACAAATACAAATATTTTCATTGCTATGCATATAGGCTAATTATTATGCACGCACAATCCCCCAATTATGCTCAAATGAACAGTACCAATGCCCTCTACCACTAGACCAAATAGCAAATTATTATCTCAGGTTAATATTTGGACCCAAGTCTATTGTTATGCAAATAACCTAATTAATATGCACACTATACCTCATTATTGAGTGTAGACAATGCTCTTCACATATATGATCATTTGTGTAAAACAAAATCTCCACTCCCACTTTAATTCAAGAAATATCAGATACAAATATTTGTATTGTTATGCAAATAAGTCAATTAGTATGCACACGCAACCCTCAATTATGCTTATTTGAACAGCACCCATGTCCTCTACCCATGTACCACGTTACATTAATGTACACCATTCATAACTTAAGTTATACGCTAATGAATGTTAAACATTTTGTACGAAAGTCTATTGTTATGCAATAAACCTAATTAATACGCACACTTCACCTCAACATTAAGTGTAGACAATGCTCTTCACATATATGATCATTTGTGCAAACAAGATCCCCACATCTACTTTAATTTAAGAGATATCACAAATACAAATATTTTCATTGTTATGCAAATAAGCTAATTAGTATGCACACAACCCCTAATCATGCTCACTTGAACAGTTCCCCTGTGCCAAGTTACATGAATGTACACCATTTATAACCTAAGTTATGACAACTTTAACAAAAACTTTTAACTAAAACTTTAATTTGACAAACATTTTCAATGTTATGCAAATAAGCTAATTAGTATGCACGCACAACACCAAATCATGTTAATTTAAACAGTACCCATGTTCTCTATTCCTGTCACAAGTACCAAGTTATTATCTAAGGTTAAATATTTTATGTGAAAGTCTATTGTTATACAAATAACCTAATTAGCATGCACATTACATCTTACCATTAAGTGTAGACAATGCTCCTCACATATATGATTATTTGTGCAAACAAAATCCCCACTCCCACTTTAATTTAAGATATATCAGATGCAAATATTTTCATTGTTATGCAAATAAGGTAATTGGTATGTACACACAACCCCCCAATCATGCTTATATGAACAGTACCCATGTCCTCTACCCCTGTGCTAAGTTACATGAATGTACATCATTCATAACTTAAGTTATGCGCCCATGAATGTTAAACATTTTGTACGAGTCTATTGTTATGCAAATAACCTAATTAATATGCACTTTCACCTAATCATTAAGTGTAGACAATACTCTTTAAATATATGATCATTTGTGCAAACACAATCCCCACATCCAATTTGATTTAAGAGATATTATAGATACAAATATTTGCATTCTTATGCAAATAAGCTAATTAGTATGCACACACAACCCCTCAATCATGCTCATTTGAACAGTACCCACGCCCTCTACCCTATTCCGTAGTCACATAAATGTACACCATTCATAAGTTATGAAAACTTTAACAAAAAGCTTCTAACCAAAAACTTTAACCAAAACATGAGCAATATTTGTATTGTTATGCAAATAAGCTAATTAGTATGCACACACAACCCTCCAATCATGCTCATATGCCAAGTCCCATGAATGTACGCCATTCATAACTTAAATTAGCAAAACTTTAACCCAAACTTTACCGGACGCCGACGCAGGGGGTAGTAGAATAGCTCTACTATTCTCCGAATAGTCAAGCTAAAAATGACTGGTGTAATAAGTGAACTGTATAATGTTGGCACTCTCTTCCTCACATTGTCAACAAATGTTAATGAATTTTAAAGAAAATTTATTTTTGCTGAAACTTTCTTCAGGTGGTTGATTATAGTACTAGATTCTGTATACTTTCCTAAATATCCAATGGTTTTTAGAAAAATAACACTTAGGCCTACCTATTATATAAATTTCTTTTATAAAAACCATTGATTAAACATAATAAATCATTATTTCTTAGATCATGCTATTATATGTATATATATATATATATATATATATATATATATATATATATATATATATATATATATATATATATATATATATATATATATATATATATATATATATATATATATATATATATATATATATATATATATATATATATATATATATATATATATATATATATATATATATATATATATATATATATATATATATATATATATATATATATATATATATATATATATATATATATATATATATATATATATAAAGAAAAGAAAAAGGCATTACCTTTCCAAAAGAGGTTGATTTTCCCAGCCTGGTTGCCCTGCAGACTGTCTCCGAAGAACCATGGTCATCCAAAATAAAATAAAAATATTCAAAATTTCTCGCGTCCTTTGCTATATAAAATTCATTTCCTACATGTATTGACATTGTCCCAGCCTGACTGCATGCAGATAAGCTGTCTCCGATCGTGCCATGAACAAATCCGGAATAACAAATGATCAAAATTTCGCGCGTCTTTTTGCTTTTTAAAGTCACTTTGCTGCATTCGTTGACATTGTCCCGCCTAACAGACAGCAAAACGTTTCTAAAAAAAAATGGAAAAGGTTAAAATCAGTGTTAAATCGCTTGATGGAGAATATGGGTAATTTAGGGAAACAGTTAGGGAAAGCAAAAGCTCCACAAGCGAGGGAAGTCAAGGGATGTATTAGTACAATTAAAGATATTTGTCAATAAACGTTAATTAGGCCTAACACTCAGAATTATGACAACAAAAAACATTTCACTTGTATTTCACTTTTTTTAGGCGTATTCCAAGGAAAGCACATGTAAGTCACAATAAATAAACATGGTAACTCATTCTTTTTTAGATTATGATATAATAACAAATTATTTAAGCATTAATTACCTTTTCCGAAGAGGTTGATTTTCCCGCCTAGTAGACAGCAAGCTTTATACGTCTTCAAAGTGCATTGATTAAATCCAGAATAACAAATATTCAAAATTTCCCCGCGTCTTTCTAGTGCATTCATTGACATTTGACATCTGCATCGTGACCTCATATAATCTCCTTCAATTATATTAAAGGGGCACTACACCGAAAAGTGAGGACATAATTTTCCAGAGACTCACAAATGTTTTTCGATCCTTTTAGAGAGCTTTAAAACTTCTTTAACACAAATATTTATACGAAGGAAAGTTTCTGAGATTAATAAACAATACAATTTTTTCACCTAGAAAGGTACAACAGGTAAATGGAGATTTGAAAATTCACCAAAAAGACACCCTGAAATATGGGTCTAGTTCACCTTTAACCGTTCTTTCTTTCCCATTTAAAATCTTTTGTCTGAAAGCCCATTTTAAGGATTAAACTAATCGGTCCGCTGCCCACGTTCATTACATCGGTTTTGCCATATATTGTACGGTAGCCTGGAAAGTTGGTAGCAGCAATATATCCCCATATATCTCAATGTAAGTGCACACACGCTTACAAGAATTAGTTGCCGTGTATGCACCTTACAACCTTCCGGGATTAATGCTAGATTAATTTGTTGATAGCATATAATCTCATATATTCCCCCTAATTACTGGCCCAATAGTATGAAAATGGCGATTTTCTTTCCAGGCCACTTTATTGTCTACAAACAGAGGCGGACTTTTGCATATGACTTGAAAAAGCACCTCCCCCTCTCCCCCTTCCTTTTTCTTTACACACACACACACACACACACTTTTCACAAGCTTCCTACAACCCTGACATTTAGCAATACCTTGAGCTTTGATTGGAAGAAAATTTGCAGTAGAACGTTCCATCAAGATGGATTAACAATTGACCATTTTACAGCATTTAGCATAGCATAACAAGGTGTAATGTCCCACGGCCTTTGAAAACCAGTTGTGAACTCACTGGTTGCAGAAACACCATTTAAATTTGAATGCCTTACTTAAATTAATTGTGCATATATTTTCCCCAACAGTCAGACAGTGTTCACCAACACTGTTTTGTTCTTCAAAACCCATTATGTTAAATACCCCCAGGATGTATGACCCTGGAATGAGGCAAATACAGTTGGTAGGGACATGGACGCCCTCCAATAGTGCCACGGACGAAACTCAAGAAGGAGTATTTTTATTACGCCTTGTGAGTCATCTGCACTATAGCAAGTTGAGATAAAATGAAATAAGAATACTATGCACATTGGCTACTGTATATTGGCTATACGCATTGGTTATATACGCATTGGCTATACGCGTTGGCCTGTTGGCTATACACTTTGGCTTTCCGGCTATACGCATTGGCATATGCAGGTGTAAATGGGTCAGGCTGTCAGCCTGTCAGGCATTCAACAGGTCAATCCGTTGGGGGAAAACTGAAGAGCAATGACACTTCGACTGTGACGAAATATTCATCTGAGAAACACGATTTTGATTATCAAAACCAAAACCTTATTTCATGTGGGAAGGTGACCACCCCCCCCCCTTCCACACACACGCACACAATTTCCGACATAATTCAAATTTTGATTTTAATTAACAAACATAACTTAATGTCTTGAAACACACCGCCTACAAGAATATTTTGAAACGACACTTGGTACAAAATTAAAGATTTTTGCGGATCCTAAGTTGTAGGTTTTGGTCCAAACTTCAATATAGTTGACCCTCAATTGTAACGTTTGGTCGAAGAATTGAAGATTTGTAGTCGAAAAGTGAAGAATTTTTGACTTAAAATTTGAGATTTTTGTCACATTCCAAGATCTGTTCTTCAGCCAACGGGACTTGCCACTTAGAGACCATCCAAGTTTATTCCTTTCCAAAATGGCGGCATGTGTAACGTCATGTAATCATAACTCCCATTAGGATCTCAGTCATTTGAATGTGGGACCATGTTTACGACATGTACAAAGGCCGGCCAGCTGGTTAGCGTGTCACCTTATCCTTCATACTATGGTATGGATAAACACAGGAATGGAGTTGTGGAAAAAGCTTAAAGGGGCAGATCTTTAAATGCAAAATTGAACGATTTTTGACCTAAACTTGGAGAATTTTGGTCCAAAATTGCAGGTTCTTCAATCCAAAACTGATGATTTTTGATATGAAATTAACAATAATTCAGTCGACACGAATAAAAAATGCCAGCATCTATAATTTCTGTTTTATTTGATATTTCACTGAATTATATTTATGGTTTTGATAACAAAAAAATATTACAAAAAAAAAACACAGGGAAGGGGCCTACGGAATTTACTACGTCCCAATAGCCCCCTTCCCTAGCCTCCTTATATAAATACGCTACTGCCGTTTATAAACAGGCATAAGCCTGGGAATTTTCCCTGAAAAGGGAGACAATTCGGGCAAAATTGTGGGGTTTATGGGTGAAGCTTTGGTCTGAAGATTTCTTGTTTTTGATACCCCAAACTGGTTTAAAATCAACACAAAGTTTTACAATATATACTTGACGAGAAGAAGACCATTTTAAATTTTTATGTTAAAATCTACTCGTATATTAAGGTTACCACTTCTAAGTAGGCAGAGCAGCAGGGTATAAATAAATTTCCTATACAAATTCAGAAAAATCGGGTGAAATTGTGGAGTCCATGGACGAAGCCCTAGTAGGCAGGGGTGGCGGAAGATATGTGAATCTGATAAAAAAGAAGGGGGGAGGGGGGCACACGGGATATTAGGGGCACTTTTCGAATGACGTATTTCGAAAGCATGTACGACAGCATTATAGCTTTAGGGGATCTCTCCCCACACCCCACCCCTACCCCCCGAAAATTTCCAATTTTTATCGGTCTGAAAATTTCTGGTGACCCTATATTTTTGCTGCCACAAAACTTTTAGATCAAAATATTTAGAACCAAAATTTGGGAGAATACATTTATCAGTTTACCATGAATCCGAAACTTCAATGAGACAGTCCCAAATAATTTGATAAGCAAATAAGGAGTCCTTACAGCCTTAGAATGGTTCAGGGGTTTTTCATCATTTTCTTGCTGAAAATAAATTAAACTTAATATATTGATCATGACATTCGCACTCGGTCTTCAGCTGATCAGTGACAAGGATCCAATGGTATAGTTTTTTCCTCGACCACATATTAATGGTGCTCCACCATCGAAATTTGTGAAGCTTTCACAGTTTCCACATGTTTGTGTCACTTTGAAAGAATAATGTACCTCTCTAAGTGTGCGCTTTTTGAACTTTACCAAGAAAGTGTGTGTGCGTGTGTGTGTGTGTTTGTCTGTGTGGATGGATTTGTGTCACACAACATACTGTACATTACAAAATATCCCAATCTTTCGTGTTCTGGTTGGAAAAGTATCCCAAACTGGTCGCTTGTACCATAAGTTTTAATGGAGCAGATGATTAGTTATATGCTACCTTGATTGCCTGCTACCTTGATCAGTTGATTGGCTTGTACGGACTTATAAAGTTAAAAAAAAAATCAAGCCGCATAGATTGAGACACCGTTACGGGATTACAAGGGGAGAGGGAGGGGAGGGGGTAAGAGGGGAGGGTAAGAGTGGGGGTAAAGGGCTAATCAGAGGGCTGTTAAGATGATGAAAAGTTTGATCAAGATCACATAACTTCGATTAGACAGTTGTGGCCCCTTTTCGTGGCTTTAAAGTGGGTATTCCAGTGTCATACTGAGCTTCGCTCGTTGGGCGGGCATGTTGGCTTGTTTGTAGTAAGTCTGTGTAAGCCTAATAGTACTACAGTGCTGTTTGCGTGAATATTATTAATGCACAGAGCGAAGTGTCAGAAATAAGGGTTTGTTCACGCCAGACCAAATGTTGTGCATGCGTCTCATTACGGGGGATATGCGATTGGAACTGTTATTGCCCGTCCATTAAAGGGGCGGGGCGACATAATGGGATGAGGACCACGCCTACCCGCGTGGAGCATGATTGTAGGCAATTGGTGTGTTGCTGGAAGTTGTAGGGGCGGAGAATATGGGAGATAGAGGGAGTGACGGGTATCTTTTTTTTTGTAATACTAATGGTTGGGCGGGAAATGCAAAGTATGGGCAGAAAGAAGATTGAAAACTATAAAGAACACGCCATGTTTAAGAATCACAGGATGCGGGAATGATTAGTTGAATTTTTTGTCGAAAAAAAGTCACGTGGGCTTAGCGAATGAGAGACAACGGCGAAATGTAGCCACGCACTCCACTAGTATGAATTGGTCGGAGAGTGACATGTGAAGAAACATGTTGATCCCACAATATTCATAGGCCTATTTATCCCGCGATAGGTCTTTGCCAGCTCAAGGCAGCAGGCACCTCAAATTAAATGATGAAAATATGAAGAAATAATAGATTGATTATTATTTTTCACCTTTTGTTGCAGGTCTTTATGTGTCGCCGTCACGTGACAATTGTACATCTTTTAATATTTTTGAATTCTGTAAATCATAATAATGAAAAAAAAAATTCGGCAGGTCAACTGTCTTAATGTGAAAATTGGGCATATTTTAAGGTTTTTGAAACATTTTTGATTATTTTAGGTAAGTGAAATTTGTATAAACATCTCAGTTTTGAAAAAATATTTGGCTACAAATCAGTCTTAATCTGTCAATAGATACCAGAAGAAATTTTCAAAAAGTGAATTAATTGATTTGTCATTCCTGCGCAGATATTGTTCACAGTTTTGAAATTGGTTCTTCAAGACATAGATTGTGATTTCTGCATATTTTTTAATTTTGAAAATCTTATAGGCAAGATATTGTGTTCTCTTGGGCAGTAATATACAATAACAGTCAGCGTTTTTGATTGGTCTTACCTAAATAAGGACAACCAATCAATATCTTCCGCGGAAGTGACCATGCACACTGTACATACATACTTACATAGAAACAATCCACACCCGTATGTAACATAAAGGTAGGAATATCACAATCTTACGAACATAACTGAGACGAGATTAATCTCTTTAAACTATAAAAATGGTGTTTTTTTTTCTTCATGGCGGGTACTTATTTGTTGCCGTCACGTGACAATTAGGCATCTTTAAATATGTTAAAATTGTTAAAAAGCTTAAGAAAAAACACTCTCCCCTCATCCATCCACACCATTCCCCCAAATCCGTTTTAAAAGTAAAATAATATAAGGAACAATGTGATTTTTGGCTAAAATGTGGCTAAAATTATTAAGCTTAAGCTTGAATTTTTAAAGCCTAATGTGGATTTGTAAGCTAACACTCAATTTTCCAACATTAACTCGCATTTTTTTAATATTTTTAATATCAACGCAGATATTTAAGACCTAAACTGTGAAATTTTAAATCCTTACGTGCATTTTTAGGTCAAACACTGATTTATGTTAACCCAAATGCAAATTTTTAGACCTAAACTGTGAAATTTCAAACCCTAACGTGCATTTTTAGGTCAAACACTGATTTCTTTTAAACCTAACGCAGAATTTTAAGCCCCAAGCTTTTTTTTTTTTTTTTAGCCCTGACGCGGATTTGTAATCATACAGTATATATTAATGAAAGATATGACATATGAACTGATTAAGCGACATTCTTGTAAGCAAAGGGGACTGTCTGAGTGTCTGTGTGTGCTTGTGTGCATGTGTGTATGGCAGTATGGGTGGGTGGGTTTAGACCCACCAGCTGATGACATTCGTATGTTTACACACCTTTAAAGCGATGACACACACACAACCGAGGACGTCATCGGTTGTGTGTGTGTCATCGCTTTGAAGGTGTGTAAACATACGAATGTCATCAGTTGGTGGGTCTAAACCCACCCACCCATACACAAAACTCTTAAACGAACTGTAAAATGGTCCATTTTTTACCAATGTTGATAATGTTTTGCTTCTTTCATGTTTTTCTTTTAGTGGACTAATGTTGCCTCTCCCATACAGTAACGGAAAGAGTACAGTATTAAGAAAAAATTCATCGAAGATTTACTCAAATTGGCACAAAATCGCATAATTTTCACGCAGATATGTAACGCAATTTATGCCATTTTGTATAATTTTTAATCCTTTTCTGCTGTTCAGAGGTGTCATATTGTCCGTCGGGCTGGGGCAATTTTAATGCAGGGATCTGCCATTTAATGCAGGAAAAATAGTTTGAAAATTAAAAAAGCGGGAAATTTCGATATTTTTCTTATGGATTTGATCATGCCACTTCAGGGACGTGTTGCTGTCTGTCCGGATGGGACAATGAATGAAGAAAAGGAAGTTTAAAAAGCAAAAGACACAGGAAATGTTGATGTCCTTGTTCTTGATTCGATCATGCATTCATGCATGCACTTCGGAGACATCTGTCGGGCAACCAGGCCGAAGAATTCTACCTCTTTCGAAAGGGTAATGCTTTTTATATATGTATAAAATTGCATAGGCGGGGTTTGGGAGGAGCAAGGGACCCCCACCCACCTCACTCACTACTTTTTTCTAAATGTTAATCTTTTTCATGGTAATTATTTCTATATTAGCGTGGTTTTGACATTTCCCCCCACTTTTACTTCCCAACGCCCTCTCCCACCCCACACACTTTCGGTAGGCAAATCCCGTCTATGTATAACTGTATAAAAGCATTATCTAAGAAATATTGATTTATTATTTTTATATTATTTATAAATATTGATCTATTGATTTTTCATTTTTACGCCCTATACATATAAAAGAAGTTTAACATGATAATTTTGAGTGTTGATTTACGATTGTTTATCAAATACGCAACACTCTTATCTAGATAAGCCTAGGCTGTAGTTGTATACCCATATCTTTCCATGGCTTGGCTTACTTATTATGTTAAAAATTATTCCCATAAAATAAGGATGAAATTTATCCAGTTTTGCGCAAAATTGCATAATTTTCACCTTAGACCGTAATCAGTACGGCAAATCAGTTTTATAAAAAATAAAAGTTAACCTGAAAATAATTGTAATCAGCTAAATGATCCATGGGCTTTTCTGTGAAGGGTAGATAATGTTACAATGATTTCAGGGGGGAGCACATGCAAAATATCACGAACGTGAGCAGAAAATTAGTGTTTACTTTCTTTTTATTCTCCATCTACGAGAAAAGGCCAGAATTAAGCCAAATCAGGCATTTTACAGCCAAACGAGTCTCAAAAAAAGCAATAAAGAAATAATGAAAAGAAGGCCATATTCGACATACAAAAAGCCACAAAACGCCTTATTTAGATGAAATATATACAACACTTTGTTGCGACCAAACAAGTAACAAAAAAGCTATTTTCTTCAAATTTGACTTCTAGAATGCCAATATAGGATACCTATCCTCGTCGAGGCTTTGCGACGGCCACAACCTCTTTCGCTGACCCCGAATTAACATATAATATGCCCGTGCTTGATGTGCAGCTTGAAATTACTGCACTTAAAGGAGTATTAAAAGCTGACCATACCAGATTTTAAACTTTGAATATAGCACTTTTAGTTTTTAAAGGAGCACAAGACCGAAAAGTTAGGGCGCTCGTATTTGCGAATTTCACAGATATTTCCACATCAAACCGATAAACTTTATGCTTCCATAGCCCACAGCCGACTTGAGGGCAAAGGTTACTTGAATATTCATAGTAATTAGAAAATCGCTATACGGTTGCATGTTAGATATAGATAAAGCATTCAATTTTCATGAAACCCCCTAAAACTTTGACCTCACTCTTTGGTTCAGCGCTCCTTTAAGTTATAGCTAATTAAATTTTTGAGCAAAACAGTTTTAAATATAATTCTTATAAGGATGTTTCTGCTGACGTCATGACTTTGTTTACATCGCCATTTTGTAGGTTAGACTGCCGTCTGCTGTACACTTATATAAGCTTGCATATTGTTATATCAGATTACTTTTGTAAGTGCCGAAATCTTGCTTGGTTGAAGCTGATGTTGAACTCTTTCTGGGGAAAGTTTGGTCAACGCAACACACTCACCAAGACAGAGTTTAACAACACGCTGGAAATGTTCTACAAACTGCTGATGGACAAATCCAAAGAGGTGAAATATGTGCAGCTTAACGACAAGTTCACCGCCCAAATCCAGTGGGTCGACACCAATGAATACATTAAAGTGTCACTCAACACCAACCTTTTTTAATGCAGCCTATACCACGGCCCACGTCCGCTCAAACTTTACAGTATACCTGAAGAGACTAGTGGAACCCATGGTCTAATCGACACGGATTCCATCGTCCACATCCATCGACCCGAAAATTGGCAACCACCCGTCGGGGACTTTCTGGGAGACACTACCGATGAGCTCGAGAAACCTTACGGTGTCGGGAGTTACATCACAGATTCGTATCGGGAGGTCCAAAGAACTACACTTACAAAGTACACTCAACCAAAACTGACGCCGTCATTGTCAGGGAATGCAAAGTGAAGGGCATTACTCTGAATCACAATGCCATTCAAATGGTTAACTTTGAAGCGATGAAAAGTATGGTAAATCATGTGGATCAAGGAACCGGCAGGCGGGTCTGGGACGATGATGAAGAAGTCATTGATGCCGTCCACTACGCTCACCGCATCGAGAGAGACGGTCCCGGTAAAGTTCTCACCAGAGCCATCACCAAGGAATATCGACTGATCTACACAAACGCGTCATTCAGCCCGATTTCACAACTCTCCCGCACGGGTATTAAACCCTTCATCCTCTCATGTTCCCGCACATGGAACAAACAGGCTCGTCTACGACAAACGCGTGATTCAACTTGACCACACTAGCATCTGCTGAATGCCAACATTAGCAACTCAGCATCCGATGAAACCCCGATGAGGGCGGAAGGTGGGGAAAAAGCTGCCTCCTACGGTATTTTGCGTTGGTTGGGGCAGGTACTTTACCCTACAATCACCTGACACACCCAGTCAGGAAAAGCTATGCACCTCGTTTAAAGGACTTTATGCCGTCGTCGAAAATATCCTGTGACGACAATCCTATGACCCAGATGGAAAATCTCAGGGGTCACTATACGGTCGCTGACCAATTTGAAGCGAACGACGGCAAAAAATAGTCAGCAAATGTATAGTGTCCTCTCACTACTACCATAAACAAAGAATTACAATGTATGTCCCAATAGGAAAGATTATGATTGGACACCACCACAAGGTCGTAACAAATTTATAGATACTTTCATATCAGAGGCAAAAGGACACCCTGACTCCTTCTTGAACAACCTCAACGACACAGCACATAATCCTGGCAACTTATCTACCACCCAGCTATCCGTCATTAAAGCATTTAAACGGAATGATGATGCCATCATCATCAAACGTACCATTAAAGGTGGTGCCATTGTCATCATGAACTTGAACTCAGATAATTACATAAAAGAAGCTAATCTCCAACAAAGCGACCCTAGTTTCTACAAAAGAATAGACCATAGCCCATCACATGAACACCGACAACACCTCAACGAAACCATTTCACTAATTTCAGACAACATCAAACAGGACGTTTCCGAACTCATTCCCACCAAACCGATCCCTGGCTGCCTGGCAGAATGTACCTACTACCCAAAATTCACAAACTTTACGGACTCATCCTCAAGGACGTCAAGAATGTTATCGACTACGCCAAACACAACGAAATCAGCCACCTGGACGACCAATAGTTTCAGCTAACGGCACACTGACAGAATATATCACCCAATTTATCGAACTACCATTTGCAACCTCTCCTACCACAGCTACCTGCAGGATACTAAGCATTTTTTTTTTTAAACTCTCTGATATTCATCTTGTTCCTGACCACTGCCTACTTGTTACATTAGATGATACCTACCTATATACCAACATACCTCATGATAAAGGGATAGGGGCTTGTTAACACTTTATGCGGAAAGCCACCTATCCTGACTCCACCATAAATGATATTTCTGTATAAGCTAAATTTGTCCTGTAGCACAACCATTTTACTTTTAACGACCAGCATTTCATTCAAACCAGTACTACCGCCATGGGCACTAAAATGGCTCTCGCCTACGCAAACTTATTCATGGCCTACTTTGAAGAAACCTTTTTGCAGAAAAGAGCTCACGTACGTTTCATTGGCGACATATTTATGCGTTGGCAATACAATTCCAACGATTTGATCAATTTTGTTAACAACCTAAACCAAAGCCACCAATCTATTCAATTCACTTCCGAAAGCTCAAATTCTGATTTACTATTCATTGATGCCCTGGTATCTAATAAAGAAGGCAAACTAACCACCAGTGTTTACAAATCAGTCATATTTTAATACTGATTGATCATTTTTAAACGGTTTTCGTCGCAATCGACAATTAAAACCGACCGTTCAACGGACTTTGGTTAAAACTTTAATGACAAGTTTTTTCAAGTCATTTGCGAAGCAATATCCGACGACAACAAAAATTGCTCCGAAAAAGCCATAAATTTCAGCATACAAGTGGTGGGTAGAGATTTTGTTTTCTTCAGAAATCGGGTGTCGAAGGAATCCCTCTCGTGACAGTTGGGGGTCACAAGTATGGGTAGGCTGGGGTGTTTTTGTAGGAATGAATTTCCCGTGCAAATGACGGGTACTGCATAGGGAGCTTAACGTTAATGACCCTTATAGTTGGTGTTTCGAGTGTGGCCTATAAATACCCTTGACGGATGCCCCCCCCCCCCCCCACCACATGGAATAAGAAAAGCACTATTACTCGGGTAAATCATGGAGCTATTAACTGAGTTAATAGCTCCATGGATAAATGTAGCAAAACAGCACAGAAAACAGATGATAGAGATTTATAAATTTATTCCAACAATTCACAACTGAGCGAGAATCATAAACTTTGCATATCAAACCGCATTAAAAGGTGCTATTATACAGCTAGACTACGACTATTCTACTACAGGTGTTTAACTACAACTACGTCACTGCATCGTTTAACCAACGTCTTTAAACTGATTAAAACAATGGAAGGTGTTGCTTCCATCTTACCATGGAGCTATTATCTCAGTTAGTAGCTCCATGATTTTACGTTACATGGGAGCATCGGAAATTTGACTTCCCATCATATCAAATTCACGGTTAATTAATTAACTAATTGGATAACGGAATGAGATCCATGAGAATACAAAGTTTGAAGAAGGTTTGGTATTGACAAACTGTCAATCATATCAAATACAACGTTCCCTAACAATGGGAATAATACAGACAAGAAATCTTTTCGCAAGCAAAATGAATAATGCTAAAATATATTGCAATTTTAATTTGCAATAAAATGTGACTTTATGCTGTTAGTGATGAAGAATGATAGCATTATATGGAAGAATAACAGAACCAAAATGTTAAAGCTGATACTAAAAAACCGTGTTCTATTAAGGATAAATTCAAGTATATCTTTATCAGTCCGGGAGCAGCCTGAAAAAGTGGGTACTTTGAAATACCCAAAAATTGGGTACCCTTATGTATTACGTCATCGCATGAGCCTACACATTTGACTAGCCCACAATAAACGTATGGAGCTTCTCATTTTCCGCTCCAGATTGTCTAAAATTTCACTGGATATCCTAAAATAAAACAGTTTATGAGCAATCTGTTTGATTGATTTTCTCAAAAAGGTGACGATGAATTTCACAAAGCAGCGGCGAAACGTTTTTAATATCTATTTACTATACGTCTCCAAAATTTTAGGATATCCAGTGAAAATTTGGACAATCCGGAGCGGAAAATAAGAAGCCCCATATGTTTAGTGTGGGCTAGTCAAATGTGTAGGCTCATGCAATGACGTAATACATAAGGGTACCCAATTTTTGGGTATTTTAAATTACCCAGTTTTTCGTGTTGCTCCCGGACTGTTTATAATTCAGACTTAATTAAAAGTCGGAACCCACACATTAAAGTCTCACCAATGAGGTATCCCTTTAGAAGTGATACTTCCTTGGTCTAACCATAACGTTCCTCAAAAGTCTTTGTGTAATTCTAATAGATATATACTAAAACATACCACTGCAGTAAAGTTTATTGTAAATGGGGCCCTTTGACATGTTTTAGGAACTTTTGCAAAACATATTGAAATGGTAAAAAAAATGATTAATTTTCAGTACCATACATTAACAGTGAAGAAGGTGAGGGTGTGATGTCCAGTGGCGGCGGTACGGGGGTCATGGGGGCATTTGTCCACCATAGAGATCGCTTTGCCCACACTTTCCTCCACACAATTTTGTAAAATGACATATTTTGTCCGAATTATAGGAAATTGTCCCCCCTCCTTTATTATTCAAATCCGCTCGCCGTCACTGGTAATGTCACTCTTTTACCATAGAGTGTGTTCAATCTTAATTTCTCCTGAATGGAATAAGATTTCCCAGTTATGTTTGTTGCGTTGTACTGTACAGGATAATCATGACTACATGTAGTCATGACTACATGTAAGTGGGATCTGATTGTCATGCATGAGCACTGAACTACATCAGACCTCATCCGGGTACATTCTCTTTATAGTCCTGCCAAAGTTGAATCCAAGACTTCTAAAACGATATTTGCATGATGTGGTTGGAAGATGAGGGCTGGCCGAAAACGAAGTGTGTGAGTTCCGCAAATACCAATCAGAACCCCTGAGAAGAAATAAAAAGGAGGGGATAAAAACTTTGTTAAGCAATGGTTTTTATATTGTTTCCTTTCACAATACTAGATTTTGTGTTTTTGTGTGATTTGTATAATTGTCATAAACAAATAAAAGAAACTGAATTTAATTAAATCTGTTAATGTAGACTGGCAAAAAGCACAAACCGTTGATTCCCGTTACTATAGAATAATTTTAATCACTTCATTGGTCTATAAAAAGACTCATGCCAAGTCTTGTTACTGATTCAAAAAGTTACCTTGGTTCGTGCACGACTTTACAATAGCGTTTGCCTTCATTGCGTCAGTGGCATCAACCGACAGGAAGGTACCCATTCCTCTTGCTCGGGACAAATGTTGCGGATATATTTCCTAGACATAGGTACAAAAATCTTTAATATGAGATTTATAAATAGGTAAAAGTTTTCAAGATTATCTAAGAACTACATGAGAAGTCTTGTGTGCTTTTACTGCAAAATTGTGAAAACTCAAGCCACTAAATGATATATGGACAGGTACGGTTGTTAAAAAACCTTCCAAGCCATTATGTTCATATGGCCGGTGCTTGTCCCATGTTTCCATGGGGCAAGCGAATGAGAGCATATTACCCCCTCCCTCTGGATAAGACGCCAGTCCATCGCAGGTTAACTCCCTAATTATGCTGGTAACCATTTTCACAGCCTGAGTGGAGCTGAGACAAGCGGGATAAAGTACCTTGTTTAAGAAGGCAAGATAGCTGCTCGTCCGTGAATCGAACCCGGTACTTCTCGTTCCGAACACATAATCCCGACCACTTTTATTATTCAATTTAGTTATACCATCTACTAGGCTGCTAGGTGGACAGGCGGAGAAGGCAACGTTAAGCTGTCTTCCCGTTCATACATCACAACGCAAGAAACCATCTAACTTCGATCAGCCATAATTTAAAAATATGTATATACTTTAATCTTGTGAAGGCAGTTCTTTTCAGACGTTATGTTCTAGTTGATAACAGTTTATTCCGTTTACTGTAGCAACATTTTGAAAATGCAGAAGTGGGTAAGTTTGTGGGTGTATGCAATCAAATGGTTAAATGAGCGGTTTGTAAGTGCCTGCAGTCGGCGCTTCAGTATTCCCTAATTGTAGCAGCACTTTGTATGCGGGCGGTTTGTGGGTGATTGCAGTCAACCGTTTATTCCCTAACTTACTGTACCAGCACTTTGTATGTGGGCGGTTTGTAAGTGCCTGCAGTCAGCGGTTTATTCCCTAACTGTAGCAGCACTTTGTATGTGGGCGGTTTGTAAGTGCCTGCAATCAGCGGTTTATTCCTAACTGTAGCAGAACTTTGTATGTGGGCGGTTTGTAAATGCCTGCAATCAGCGGTTTATTCCTTAACTGTAGCAGCACTTTGTATGTGGGCGGTTTGTTAGTGCCTGCAGTCAACAGTTTATTCCCTAACTGTAGCAGCACTTTGTATGTGGGCGGTTTGTAAGTGCCTGCAGTCAGCGGTTTATTATCTTACTGTAGCAGCACTTTGTATGTGGGCGGTTTGTGAGTGCCTGCAGTCAAAGTTTGGGTTAATTCCTTGACTAATGCAAAACGTTTCAACATCCAAAAATAAAGGATAAAGACACTAAAGATAAATCAACTTTGTGTGCGGTGCCTATTAATAAAGTAGTGGAACGGAGAACCTGTAATCGCTCTATGCCATCCGATAGAACCTTCCCTGTTTCGGTTGCAACTTTCAATAATCCGTCCCTCTTTATCACATCCAACACCGTCTCCAAAAGGATCATTTTATGCGGATCCCCCATCCATGTGTTGCCTATTCTTGCACCCTAAAATTGAAAGTAAATATGTTAGCATTTAAATGATGACTTCACAAAGTTGGATACAGGATGATAGGCGTCACTTAGAGAAGCACTCAACCAAATGCTAAAGGTATAACGTCTCTTTTCTAGCATGCAGTGGTATAAAAAGATATAATTTTCAAATTTCAACACAAATTATTTCGAAGTCTGAGGTCTTGCACGTACTTTACTGCAAAAGTGTGTAACTATGAATAGGTGGAGAAAATGTATGTAATTGGTTTGTGTTGATATATTAAGTCCACCGAGTTTATCTTACATGAAAGTTTATTTATCTTTATTATAATCAAACTGGTGAAGAAACTACTTTACTAATATTTCATTCCGTCTTATTTGTGTATAACTGACTGGTGCAGTACGTTTACTGTGAAGGGTTGTCGTCCTCATCTTCACACTCTTAGCAATTGTTAGTGTATTTAAAAGAAAATTTATTTACCTTTTTTACTATTGGAATTATCATTCCTCGAACTTCCTTCAGGTTGTAAATTATAATTACCCGTACCCTTATGTTTGACTACTTTCTTGACATATGCAATGGTTTTTAGGCCACAAAATTGCAGGGAAAACTATGATAGATGACATAAAAACTTGAGGAATCTGAGTATGTGACATCGCAGCTAGTCTTATTTTAGGAGAGGGTTTATAGACTTTAAACTTATATATCTTCTTAACGAAATAAGATTATTGAATGCTTTTTTCACCACTTCGTTTCTTTTGTCTCGTTCCTCTTTCATATAAGATAAACAACACTAAACTAATCCTTTAAGTTATAGGGAGGGTCCCTGTAACACATTTGTGTGACTCCATTTCAGTGAGATTTCAGACAAACTTACCACTTGTGGACCATATTCCTCTTTGAAAAAATAGCCACCAGTGATCATCTTTTTACTAAATGTGACTATATCTGGCGGCTCGGGTAGATTCCATGCTTCATGTGCCCAGAAATACCCCGTAGGACCGCACCCTGTCTGAATCTCATCAACAATGAATGCTGAATCAATCTGGAGAACGAAACACAATAGTGGGCTGTTTTAGCAAGTTTCATCAATTCTAAGCAATTATAATCCACTTTTGTTAAAACCTATGGCATCAGAAATTGCCCGACAAAATCTAAATAACATGCAGAAAACCAAAACCAGATCGTTTTCGAGTTGACTCTCATTTTCAACTTTTCCTGAATAAGACCTGCATTCCATTTTTAAGGAAAACTTTTAAAGTTAAAATTGAGCAAATTGGTGTTTAAAAACTGGAAACTTCGTCAGAATAACACATTTGTATAATAATGTCAGTTTCTTTAAGAAGCATGATAACATTAACCATATAGTTAGCACACAAATTTGGAAACGATTAACCTTAGCCACCATGGACTGAAATCTGCACCAGGGTGTTTGTCTTTGATACAGAAAAGAAGTTGAAACTTGAAGCGCTAGACCGAAAAGTGCGGGCGGTTGTATTCACGGTCCCCAGGAACATAAAAAATATTTTTCTTATACGACAACGACAGTGAATATTATCAAGGCTAATGAATCCCAATCCAAGTACTCAAAAGTTGTATCGACATATTTCTAACTGACTGCTACATGTGTTCGTATGAACATGGGATGGGTGGAAACAACCAGCACCATTAGCAAATGCAGAGCGAGAAGAAACTGCTTTTAAATTTCCCAAATGTCCTCGCTTTATTGTCAAACGTTCATATAGTGCAATGGGCAAGACGCGTCCTTTTGCGCATTCATAAGCCTTGGCGTTATAGAGCCAACAAATGAGACACTTGCCTTCTGATATCGAAAGAGGGAGGGGTACCAATTGAAATATATAAATAGTCCACAATTCTATCAATAATTAATGATATTGTTACCACATGTAACCACGGTACTCTAAAATTTCATTACAAAAGGAATAATGATTTAGGTGTGATTCAATACAATATGAAGAATATCTGCTTACCTCCTTTAATATCTTTTGAAGTTCTATGAAAAAATAGGGCGTGGCATGCCGGTCTCCACCCTCTGCTTGGATTGGCTCCACGATGCAAGCAGCAACTGGGCTGCCTATAGCTTTACGCTCCTCAATGATCCTCTTTACCTAAATAAAGCAATAAATATCAATACCGAAAAACATAAATAAAGGTGATTTTTAAACTGGGCGTAAAATTAATTCACCTTTTTAATTGTTTCTTTGACCATGCTCATTAATTATTCCTCTGAATATTACAATATATTCCTTTTCAAATGTTTTCATCTATTCGTCAGGTTAAAACATGAGCGAAATCATTTACTCTTCGCCTAAAATTTCAATCAAGGAATTTCTTGCATCGATGCCTCCACGCAAGGTTATCCTGGTTGCGAATTTGTTTCCTATCATGGGAGTGGGTTATGAATATTCATATCTCTAAAAGTTAACTTTTTGTCTAATACATTCAATTATGCTATAGTATCAAAACCTATTT
>JAIGNY010003408.1:590000-735091 GCA_020152595.1 Chiridota heheva | reverse complement strand
CCACATCTGTCCCAGATCTGGGTTTGATGTAAATCCCAGATCTGAATAATCTGATCTGGGATTTTATCTGCAACAAATCTGGAATTTCCATAAACATCAGAGCCCTTCACTAATGTGTTGTATTGGTGAGCCAGCTCTAAATTATATGAAAGACTTTCAATTGTACAAAGAGTTTTCTCATAACTGAATGAGACCCTTTAAACAGTACTTGGCACAAATGAACATGAGCTTTGTTTTCTACTTTTTAGTTTCAGTATGAGAACAAAAATTCCATGAAAATTCAAACAAATGTTTGATACAAAATATTTAAGCCACAGGATTAAGTAAATACTAAACTGATCGTATGAATTTAGAAAATAGAAATATTACTGCAGTTATCAATCTCTATTCCTGCATGAACATTTATTGGTGTCAATTATTGTGACTTCGCCCATCACATTTTTGATACTTTAAGGGTAGATGCTTATGGAAGCACTTTAGTCATGTCTGCATGTTGAATCACATTATATCAAATTTTATCCACTCGTTTATTTTGAAATAACTTGTTCATTATTACTACAAATTTACATATATGTAAATTTCCTTTAAATGTAGCATTAAATTAAGGTTATATCTGGCTTGATCTGGTCAGATCAAACATATCTGGCCAAATCAAAACTTTATTTGTATATAAAATTGACTTCAATCAAAGGTTAAATCTGGCTTGATCTGGCCAACTTTATTTGTATATTAAAATGTAGCATTAAATCCACATTATATCTGGCTGGATCAAATTTGATTTGTATATCAAATTGACTTCAAACAAAGTTACATCTGGCTTTTTCTGGCCAGATTAAACTTTATTTGTATATCAAATTGAGTATTAAATCCACTTTATATCTGGCCAGATCAAACTTTATTTGTGTATCAAATTGACTTTAATCAAGGTTATATCTAGCTTGATCTGGCCAAATCAAACTTTATTTGTATATCAAATGTATAGCATTTAATCCACTTTATATCTGGCTTTATCTGGCCAGATCAAATTTTATTTGTATATCAAATTGACATTAATCAAGGTTATATCTGATTTTCTCTGGCCAGATCAAACTTTATTTGTATATGGTTTTAATCAAGGTTTATATCTGGCTTTATCTTGCCACATCAAATTTTATTTGTTTATCAAGCTTTCTTTAGATTAAGTATAAATCTGGCTTTATCTGGTCAGATCAAACTTTATTTACATAGACATAAACTTTATTAAAGCCAGATCTGGACTTTTTGTAAGGGTTCCTACGCCTCTGCGCCGTATTATTTAGATCCAATTCTTCACAACTTGTCATCACACATGAAACATGCCCACACATGATCTCAAGAGACACTGGAATCAAGGTAGAAGATCTCCCTGTGGCTATGGCTGATCGTGAATTGTGGAAACAAGTAAAGAACATCTCAGCCACGGCGGGAAGATGATGATAATTATTACTTGTTTACATGTTTTATAATTACCAAGTGATCCTAGCGAGGCGTGTGTGTGTGGGGAGGGGGGAGGGGTGGGGATGGCAGGGACACAGATCTGTTTTGGAAAATGGGGGTTGAGGGATAAACTTTGGAATCCCAGAAATTCTGCTTCAAACCCGATCGAGACCTAGTGGGGGCTTTTAAAATTCATAAACTTGTTTCACTCCCAAGAGTTTTGCCCCATATAGTCACCAGGGGATTGGTATCATGAGGGTGTACATATGGATGTGTCACTAGAATACTTAATGGGGGTGATAAAATGTTAATTTTTCCAACAAACTGGGTGTAAAATATTAATTTTGCCGAAGTGGGCATTTAAAAGTATACCAACTCCCTATACAAATACAGCATTGTAAACAATTGGTTTGGTTTTTATCAACGAATATCGCTCACATGCATTTAGGCCCATTCACGGGTGTCTGTTCGAATAAGCCCTGCAGTGTATTAGGCATGGTCCATCATGGGAGTTCAGTCATGAAGCGTTGTTGAGGGCCTGGGGAAAAGCTGTTCTATAGCCTTCAATTTTCATCATTTGAGTGCCAAATAATAGCTAAAATTTAATCAAAGTTTAGCTTAAATTTAAAGAGGGAGGCCCGTCTCAGTAAAATACGGTAAAAATGGGGGATACTTTATTTTGACGTCACTTACGGTTGTGGAGGCAAGATCCGATCCTCTGTCTGTTTGTACCACACAGTACAGCCAGACACTAGCATGTTCGTTGTGTGTGCAGGATTACATACACAGCGCATTACGTTATTGTGACGAGAAACTTATTTATTTTTTCAATGCTTTTTAGTCAGAAAGCGAAAGTGAAATTTTAGTATTATAATACTACAATGATAGTCACCAAATAAAAATTACTGAGAAAAAAAGAAGAAGAAGATGAATGCAAAAAGTCAAAATAAACGATTCTATCGGGGCTTGAAACTCACGGCATGATTTAAAAAACGTTATTTGCGATCGCCGCAAGCATCTGGGCTATCTCGTGTGGTGACCTTCAAGGCGTTTGAAATAACTATATACCTTGCAATACGAGACAACGAATCGCGCAGCAAAATTTCAACCAATCAAAAAATTTGAAAGGAATTCTAAATATTGTGCACATATGACAATATCGCTTCTTTGAGCGAAATTTTTGCAAACTTGAAAATCAAAATGAATTACATATATACCATTTAAGCAAAAAAGATAAAACTTCACAGGAACGACAGAGCATATTTGGCATTCCTGTGTGTGGGGGGAAGGGGGAAGGGCATGACCTATTGTTCAATTTGTAAGTCATTAGGCAAAAACGGCCTTCAGTGGCGAATCAGATGTCAACTCTAGTTTGATCAGTTCTGCCCCACCCCTCCCTCCTTCAGTTTTCTGACTACATCCCTACAGTAGACCATGGGATAAAGTCTAAAAAGTGTTCTACCATTTTAGTTTTGTAACCCATCATCGAAATGCATGAAATCTATTGCACACCTACTTTAGAAATATGAATCTTGTGCAACATTGAGTTTCACATACAAACAAATGGGAAATTAGTCACTATTATGGTTACTTCAGCATGTTTCACATAGCAATATATGTTTTACGGGAGTTTCTTCGGGATGAAAATGATTGAGATGATGTAGTGATGTAGACACCTTTCTTCAGTAACATTAAAAGTGTTAACATTTAAAGATGAATTATGCCATTAAGGCATTGGGCCTGAAGGGCATTAATCACTTGGCAATGAGCGAGTATAGAAAAAATGGAAGCAAAAGGAGTGTGTTGTGCAGCAATCTCTGCAACATTGAATAAAAATGCACTTGTAACTAAGAATTTTGTCACATATTTTCATTATTGTGGAGTTTTTTTCTCCTTAGTAATAACATAACCTTTCGTAAACATCAGGCAAAAGGGTCACATCTTGGGGAGGAGCAACAATAAGCTTGTGGGTTTCCCGTTACAGACAGAGGACAAATTTTTCCCAACGCTGAAAAGAAATGGGAAATTCAGGCAAAATCAGAAGGCAGTCAAATGGGTCCAAAAATGTGAAAAGCAAAGAAAATATCTGCACTTGAAGGGCAAAATGGTTATTACCATTTGTATATCATTCACATAGGAATTCTCACCAAGGCATTCAACAGGTTCGCTTCCACTTGAAAACGCCTTTTTGCGTTTTTTTCACATAACATCCATAAGAACAAAACTAGTTTTACCTCAGTCTTAGCAATCAATCCTGCATCAGGTTTCTTATGCAAAACAAATATAGTCAAAATGCAGTATATTTCAGTTTTCGATTTTACTCTCTCAAAATCTTGGGTCAGTAGATAGGGAAATAATTGATTTTGAAATAAATTTCCTTCCACTTTTCTCACTGAAAACTTACCTGCTAGCAGGACTAAATTTAGCAGCGTTAGGGATGGAGCAGTAAATAAATTAGGGCCAGTCTCAACATCTATTTCGATCGGAGCAAATATTTCCAGAGTCAAAGAGTATTTCACGTCTCATACAGAGGTGTAGGAAGCCAGGGGAAGTTTGGCAGGTAAAGTATAAACATAAAATTGAAAGAAAATTTAGTAAATTATTTGGTGAAATTTGGCAAAATTCAATTTTCCTTAACTACAATGGTAAATACCATCATGGTTCACATGCCCATGCAAATTGACACGCATATCATATGACCCGGCCAATTATAAAAATAGCATTTCATACTAAGTCCCACATGGCATCCCATGACCCACATGGCATCCCATGACCCACATGGCATCCCATGACCCACATGGCATCCCATGACCCACACGGCATCCCATGACCCACATGGCATTCCATGACCCACATGGCATCCCATGACCAACGTGGCATCCCATGACCCACATGGCATCCCATGACCCACATGGCATTCCATGACCCACATGGCATCCCATGACCAACGTGGCATCCCATGACCCACATGACATCCCATGACCCACATGGCATACCATGACCCACATGGCATACCATGACTCACATGGCATCCCATAACCCACATGGCATCACATGACATCCCATGACCCATGGCATCCCATGACCCACATGGTATCCCATCCCATGTCCCACATGACATCCTATCCCAAGTCCCACATGGCATCCCACCCCATGTCCCACATGGCATCCTAACCCATGTCACACATGGCATCCCACCCCATGTCCCAAATGACATCCCATGTCCCACATGGAATTCTACAATATCTCCCACATAGCATCCCATCCTATGACCCTCATGGCATCCCACATGGATCCCATCCCATGTGCCAAATGACATCCCACCATGTTCCACATGACATCCCATCCCATGTGCCAAATGACATCCCACCATGTCCCACATGACATCCCATACCATGCCTTGTCTCACATGGCATTCCACCACGTCCCACATGGCATACCACCCTATGAACCACATGGTATACCACCCTATGAGCCACATGGCATCACACCCTATGTCCCACATCCTACATGTATGTCCCATATTAATCCAACCATATGTACCACTTGACAACCCTCCCTATGTCCCACATGGTATCCCTCCGTGTGTCCCACATGGCATCTCTCCCTATGGCATCCCACCATATGTCCTGCATCAGTCGCTTCCCACTGATGTTCCATATGGCATCCTACCTTATGTCCCACATTGGATCCTACCATATGTTCTACATGGTATTCCTCCCAATGACATCCTACTTTATGTCCCACCTGGCATCACATCCCATGTCCCCATCCTACCCTATGTCCCACATAGCCTCCTACCCTATGTTACACATATCATCCCAACCTATGTCATACTGTGTTACTCGTGGCATCCCACCCCATGTCCCACATGGCATCCCACCCCATGTCCCACATGGCATCCCACCCCATGTCCCACATGGCATCCCACCCCATGTCCCACATGGCATCCCACCCTATGTCCCACATGGCATCCCACCCCATGTCCCACATGGCATCCCACCCCATGTCCCACATGGCATCCCACCCCATGTCCCACATGGCATCCCACCCCATGTCCCACATGGCATCCCACCCCATGTCAAACATGGCATCCTACCCCATGTCCCACATGGCATCCCACCCCATGTCCCACATGGCATCCCACCCCATGTCCCAAATGACATCCCATGTCCCACATGACATCCCATGTCCCACATGACATCCCATCCCATGGCATTCCACCCTATGCCCCCTTGCCTTCCACCATATATCCTACATGGCATTCCACCCTGCTCCACATGGCATCCCACCCCATGTCCAACACGGCATCCCACCTCAGTACCACATGACATCCCATAGGCTCCATAAGATTGAGCATACTATGTATGAAAGTGTCAGTTCATATAACAACTTATATGCAAATGAGCTGTTGAATAAGAAAAAAAGGTGGAGTCAAATAATTATGCCTGATATAGACCTTGGTGTCTACCACATGGTATATATTATATCATATGTCCCACATGGCCCCCATCCATGTCCCACATGGCCCCCATCCATGTCCCACATGGTTCCCATCCATGTCCCAAATGGCCCCCATCCATGTCCCACGTGGCCCCCATCCATGTCCCATATGGCCCCCATCCATGGCCCCATCCATGTCCCACATCCATGTCCCACATCCATGTCCCACATCCATGTCCCACATGGCCCCATCATGTCCCACATGGCCCCCATCCATGTCCCACATGACCCCCATCCATGTCCCACATGGCCCCCATCCATGTCCCACATGACCCCCACCCATGTCCCACATGGCCTCATCCATGTCCCCATCCATGTCCCACATGGCCCCCATCCATGTCCCACATCCATGGCCCCCATCCACCCATGGCCCCCATCCATGTCCCACATGGCCCCCATCCATGTCTCACATGGCCCCCATCCATGCCCCACATGGCATCCATTCCTATGTCAATATGCAGTCACATTCTGTCACACTCCCTGACTGAGCATACTAAATATAAAAGTCTGGTCAGTTCATATACGGTAGCAACTTTATGCAAATGACCATAATAATAAAGGCAGAGTTTAATAATCATGCCTGATACAACCGTTGGTGCCGAAATATTTTGAAGAATTTTAGGGATTTTAATCTCCAGTGCTACGAGAGAGACGCTTGAGGATCTCTGAAGAATATTGGAAAATTATATCATTTTACAGTTATCTTCTAAGAAAATATCAAATGTTTTGTAGACTCCAGGAAACTATTCTCTAATCTTATTTGAAGTGTCTCTGAAAAACTTTACCATTTTAAAAGGAAATTCTAACCTTCAATAAGGATATCTGAAAAAACTTTAACTTTTTCTGAGGAAATCTGAAGAAACTAACATTTTCTAAGGAATTCTCAAAAAAACTTTAACATTTCTGAGGAAATCTCAGGAAAAACTGTGGACGGCCAGCCAGATGGCCGGACGGATGGAATCACCAGTACATAGGTTCACATTATGCTTCGCATGCAAACCAAAAAGAAAGAAAATTTCTGAAAATAAAGGATATTTCACAAAAAATTCCTGAAACTGAAGGAAACTTTTCTAAAAATTGAAGCAAATTAGCAGCAACGTGACATTTTAATGGAAACTTAATTGTAATTTTCCACTTGTCTTTCCCATGCCCCTGGTCCCTAACTGAGAGTTTAAGCTTTTATATCTGCCAATTTTCCCTTAATAATATCATTCATACCTGATGCAATACTATGTAGTGAAAAACCAAAAGATTTTTACTTGTTAACCAAACAGCAGAAAAAATTCAAACACATAAATACATCAAAACAACTGGGGCTAAGGGAAACTGCCCATTTTCCCCGTTATAATCCACTACTAACTGCAAATTATAAACTTGGTTTCTTTTACTTTTAAGTGACCTGAAACTGGCAGACTATATTATTTTGGTCCAATATATACTTGTATCCTATGCTATGTATTTACCAAAGCATACCAAGATCATGGATGTAATTATTTCATACAATTAAACTTCTTGTGATTCCCATTTCAATCCTGGAAATCATCAGAAATTGGCAGGAGAGAAATACCTCTAGTGGTGCATGCACACTCACATTGATATATCTGATTGTTTGTATTTTTTAGATTTAAAAACATGGGCCACATGATAAGATAGGACTTTGATCTAAGTCTTGCAAATTTTGGGTCAATCCTTGTCCTGCCCACCTCAGGGTGTATAGTTTCACCAATATCACACCACGGGAAAAGTTATGGTACCTCTCCCTGAATCACTTTGCGAATCTTTGCTATATCTTCTTTCAAAGCTACATTATCTGGGCAATCTTGAATGCAGCCTCATAGTCCTGTAATGCTTCACAATAAAGTTCTAAATTGCAAAACGAGGTACCTCTCCTGATATGAGCCTTTATTCTGACTGGGCATTTGCAACAACTGGAGGTGTAAGCAACTCTAGAGCCCTCGAAGCATCCTCTATACATTTCATAAAATTTCCTAAATTCAAATGACAAGCTGCTCTGTTTGAGTAAAAAGACGGAAGTTTTGGACTTATCCTAATAGCTAATGTATATGCATTTACGGCTGAAAGGAAGTTCCATTTCTATAAAATCCATCACCCTTTTCTTTAAGCCACATCGGATCTCTTTCTTCCTGCTTTAAATCAGGATCATCTACATTCTCTCTCATCCTTGCTTCAGCTTGCTTCCTTAACCACTCTTCTTCCTCTGCGACCTTTGATTCCCTCAGGGGTGTAGGAAACACTCTCTCAGTGAACGAAACCGTTATCTCACCTCTTGATCTGGGAGCCGTAGTATCATTCTCAAGTTCTTTGACATCTTCTATCTTTGTTTGTTCTTTCTTCCACCTTTCAATCTCATCTGTAGCATCTTTAATTTCTTTCTTTTTGATATCGTCTATTCTTTTTATTTCTTGTTCTTCAAGTTTCATTTGCTCCTGCAATGCCTTTCTTCCCTTTTCCTGTTTTTCTTTAGCTTTGTCCTTTTCTTCCTTTTCAGCTTTATCTTGTGCTTTTTTTACTGCATCTTCTCTTCTCCTCTGCATCTTGTCCTTGTCCCCACTGTCATTCGAACAAAGACAAGACCATATTTCTGCATCTTTCTTGATAAGATGAAAGCAGACCATCCCATCTCCAATCTTTGCAATGCTCTTCTCATCATGAACTGGTCTGTACAAGGCAATTTCACAAACAAACGGTGGGAAATTAACCTTTATATACTCATCTGTAGAGAATATGTCTACTTTTGATGCTTTGACAGCTTTTAAAGGCACCGATATCTGCACTTCTGTTAAGTGTTTCACTCCACGAGTAGTCTTTTATTGTGATAGGCATTTTGTAATGAATTTCACCGTTGTTAATGTTTTTACACAAGTGGATGGACAATCTATCCGTTTTCACAAGCAACTTGCAGTCAAATGCCAACAATGCAAGCCGGAATACTTGAGGAAATCAATGCTCTGTCCCACATGATTATCTAATGCAGGGATCTATAAAGAGAAAAAAAAAATCATTTACTTCACAAACCTCAAGAACAAAATTGAAATACCTTTCTCTTGCACACAACATACCTACTGGGAACATAAAACATAATGCTTCAAATGTTATGTAATTTCACTGGTAAAATTCTAGTATAATGGTACAATTTTAACAAAATGAGTTTATTCGGTTATCCAAATAACTATAAAAAATGTATAAGAATTTTTGATGATTGTATCAATTTTGTTTAGATAATTATAAGTAAAATGACTCTTGCTGAATTTTTGTATTAAAAACAAAATTCTTGTCTAAGAATAAAGAAAATTAATCATCTAAGAAACACATGGTAAACTTACTTTACCAAACCTGGATTTTTCTGTTTCAATGGATAGCTTCTCATATTCAGAAGTATGGGTATATATACAGAAGTGATGAATGGTTATTACCAGTATTTTACATGACATATGTGGCAGAAGGCGGTGGACAGAGCAGATGGCCTGCCCCAATAATTTGAAACATAATGATATGCAAAATGATTAGATCACCAGTAACTGATAAAATAAAATAGCTTGTGTTGCCAGTCATTGCAAAATCATATCTATGACCTTCCACTGATACTATATTCAATTTCAATGCATTCTTTTAGCATCTTAAATGTGAAGTACAACTCTTTTCACACTTTGTTTTTGTGATGGATAAATGACTAGATGGAGCTAAATGAGCTTTATTTAGAGCATAAGAATATATTTTGAACACAAATTAGCTAAGTTGTATGAATATTAATTTGAGACTTTAAAAATATCAATTTGAATATTTGGTCTTTCAGGCATTTGAAACATCTTGGACACTGTTGGTGAAAACATGCAATGATTTGTGCACAAGGGAACACAACGCTTTATCTTACATACACACAATAGATGTGTTTTCAAACTTCGAAAATATTTTTCCAACAATGTTTCCACCAAATTTGCAACAATTTCCTGCATATATAAATATCCAACTGAATGTAGAGGCTTAGGCTATAAAGGTGACTGATTTTACACTGGTTGTATTGGTAAACTGCAAATTTCACCAACAAACTGGTTGTAAAGATTTACGCACGTTATCATGACATCATCCCGAATAGCCTACTAGAATAGGCCCAAGTGAATTAAAGGATTAGTTAAGGGTGACGCAATTCTATTTTATAATGAAAGAGGACTTCAAAAGAAACAAAATGGCGAATAAAGCGTACAAAAATCTTATTCAGTAAAGGAGATATTTCAGTTTAAAGTTTGGTAACATTTGTACAGAAACGACAGAAATGAGACTAATAATCACTAATTGTGATATCACATCCTCAGATTCCTTAAAATCTTTATGTACTGTATTCTATCATATTTTGTCCTGTGAGTTTGTGGCTTAAAAACCATTAGATATGTAAGGAAAGTAGTAAAACATAATGTAGTAAAGGAACTAATCCTTTAAATTCATGAAGAGATCCTGTTTCAGGAAATGATCACTATGTAACACAGTGCACTAGCTTATCAGTGAACCTGAAATTAGGTATATTTTTTACACACAATCTGTCACACATGTTTAATATGTTACAGAGAATGGCCCCAGTGCACCTCTGGGGTCTCCCTAGTGAGCCACCATCTGAATACAATGCTATGCAATATTATGCAACATCACCGAAACAGCAAACTTTTACTTCCGATGGCTGTCAACTTCTCTCCTTACCTTGTAAACACAAGTTTATTATTCCTCCGTATTAAGGAGACATTCCCAAATCAAATGATAATACCACTGAGTAAAACTTATTCGTAAAAAAGTACCAAAAATCACTATTTTCTTGAAGTTTTGGCTCCATGGTCTTTTACAGTAAAATGCCTGCATAGGACTGACTTTTGTACACTAGGCCTGGTTATGCGTACGCATGTGTACACAAGTTAGAAAACAAGCAGCATGGGTGACAAAATCTTGTGTACGTGTATATACATGTACAGCGCAGGAATTGGATTGCACTGTTTGAGCATTGCAATTCCAATGGCTATAGCTCGGTATGCGTATGCTCGCACCACGAGTGTAAAATATATTCCAAATATTGCTCATGCTTATTTATTCATGCTCATGCTTATTTAAATATACAACGTTGTAAGATGTAGACCCTGCAGAACTGCCTATGTAAATGCGTACAAAGTAATTACAGACCTAAAACATCTTACTTGTGATAGCGTTTCACAATTTTGAACAAACAGAAACAATTCTCTTTTTTGTATTTGACCATTTGTTGTTGCTGTTTCTCTCCAACTTTTACAACTGCAAACAAACTGAAGTAAGTATGTGTGATTTTTCAGTGAGAAAGGGGTTGATATGATATCAAAAATAAATGTTTTCAAGAAAACCTGGAAACTTTTTGTGGGAGACATGTTTATAATCCCATTGACTTTTGCTTAATTTGCTGTGTGACGCATCTTTTTTAATGAACATAGACATACCCAAATCGGTAGAATAAGAGATCTGCTCTATTTGGGTATGTGTACTCGTACCAGGGACTCCCTGGTACGAAATTCTGTATTCTCTGGCTGGTCACTTACTAGTACAAATCTTCATACTCAAACTCCTTCACTATGAATTTCTGATTTAGATTGTAATGTGTTACTTTTGAACCTCATCATGAACTCTTGAACTAAAGTTGAATGTCTTTTAATTCACCTTTTCAATATTCTCTACCATCCTCTTTTAAAGCATTTATGAACTTTAAGGACTGGTGACATGTAGAAGCAAGTTTGCTTTAACCTGATGTTTGACACTCACTGAATACTTTGTGTTACCCCTATTTCTCCAAAATAATAATTGGAAAAGTGTGAAAATTGCGTTAATTTGAAGTTCAAAATAACCACTTTCTGTGGTGTCCACAAATTTATTTAAATATACAACGTTGCAAGATGTAGACCCTGCAGAACTGCCTATGTAAATGCGTACAAAGTAATTACAGACCTAAAATGTCGTCAGAAAAATTATAGAAATTTCATACTCTTGATTCCTCTTGAGAACTTGACGGAGACATACTGTAGACCCCCATAGTATACCTGAAGATGCAATCCAACCATAAATGTTCAAAATATTACCGGGGGAAGTTAGCAACTCTGAGCCGGCTGAACGGGAAGTGTAACAAATCCTTCGCAAATCCCCTCACAACACCACAGATTTAAGGTAACTTACGAATACATTTTGGATATAATTAGTGCCTCTCAGTCTCATTCGGTACATGCACTGATTCATACAAATCTCTCCTTTTTGTCTAAACTATACCATTATGCATTCTATTTTCTAGAAATCATTATGCATTTTATTTTCTAGAAATCACTTAAAGAAAGCGATAAGTTTAGGCCTACAACTGGACTCAGCTAGTAGTAGCCACTAAATACACGCATTGTATGTGCATAGGCCTACATACGGCCAGCTGGAGATCAATGATACCACTGTCCAACTTAACAGGTTACAAAATTTTAATAATAGAAATTAGAATAAGTTTCTATTTCTATAAAATCCATCACTTTTTTCTTTAAGCCACAACGGATCTTTTTGTTCCTGCTTCAAATCAGGATCATCTACATTTTCTCTTATCTTTGCTTCAGCTTGCTACCTTAACCACACTCTTTCTTTAAGCCACACCAGATTTTTTTTTCCCACTTCAAATTAGGATCTACATTCTCTCTTATTCTTACTTCAGCTTGCTTCCTTAACCACACTCTTCTTCCTCAGCAACCTTTGATTCCCTCAGGGGTGTAGGAAACACTCTCTGTGTCAGTGAATGAAACTGGTATCTCACCGCTTGATAAAAAATTAGTTAATATTTATATGAGTGGCAAAACTTATAAGGGTTTTTAAGACTGTAAAAGAACTACTGTACATATGTATTAGAATGTTGTTCCAAATTAAAAAATACATCAGTTGATACCAAAATTGATACATGTCACCAGTTCTTTTACATATTTTTGGGGAACACAGTAAACCAACTTGACAACACAAAACTAATTAGAAGGAAACAGTAATCTGCCTGCATTGACGGTGGTTTGGATTTGTGGGTTGGGTGTTTAGTCTTAATCACCTATTGTTACATTGATAAATTAGTAGTAGGATTACTGTATACTTTATTTAGAGAGACATGATTGAGACATGACTTGGACATGAGGCATGTCAGAGAGCTGGAAAGAAATGTAACTTTAAAAAATATTGAATCCTTACATTGTTGTGTTGTTGTTATCTTTGCTAAACTTGTGATGATTACTCAAGGAATGCCAGAAAGGTTACGTTACAAGAGTATAAAATGATAAACCTAATCCATTTACACACTTAAGCAAAGTCAATGGGCTTCAATGTGTTTTCAAAAAAAAATTCTACAAATATTTTGAGCAAATTTATTTTCCATATAAAGACTTTTTTTAACCTGAAAATCAGCACATCGTAATCGAATTTGTTCTACACATTGTAAGTATTAAAATTATTAAATTACTATGTTAAAAGTAAACAAAATTTTTTCAAAACAAAAGTTTGAACAAATTTTGAGGAGCTTCTTGGAAAAAATGTAGTATGCAGGTAAAATGTTATTTCCAACTAATATGAAGAGAGGATTGTTGCGAAGAAATAATTGACACATTTGGTGCGTTTTCACATCCTGTTTTATGAGCGCATAAATGCAATGTGATTGTAATAACGCACCATTGTGTGTGCTACGTATTACTCCCATTGAGGTTAATAGTTTACTTAATCAAATTTAAACAAAAATAATTGTGCATAAGAACGCCACTGCCGCGTCTTATTGCAAATGCCTGACGTGAACTTTTATAGCTCTGTACGTTTTGGCCCCTCCTTTTTCAAATTGTACACGTGTGTCCGCAACAATAGTTGCAACGCTATTATCCTGTGTACAAGACACTGAATTTGTATGAAAGAATTAACCATTTTTTACCCTTTGTGGTGAGACGGCCCTCAAGCCTAACGGCTGTCTTACTGAGGCTTGGGATACGGTTGACCTTGTTAGGTCATTAGATCATCACATGACAGGTAATTGAGCCCTCCTGTGGTGGGAAATACAAGAAGACAGTGCAGACAGGCCAGAGGACTTCATCGTGGAAACACATATACCATTGTACTACACCTGTTCGACGAAGTTTGCTGCCGGTGTACAGTGTACATGTACACATATACTACAAGTATTCCTGTATATAGCCCATGTAAGACCCACTTGAAACTTATGCAAATGCCCTGTGTATATATGAATATACTGTATGCAGTGGCGTAGCAAGGATTTCCACATTGGTAGGGCAAGTAATAGAAATAAACAGACAGGATACAACATATGGCCCCTGCTGATGAACATTACTAATTTTGAACCGATAAAAATATTGAGGAATATTGGTGGGGCGATCTGCCCACCATTTGGCTAAGCCACTGTATAATGTATGTAAATATTTAAATCAATTATATCATACATAAATATATGAATCAATTATATTGTTTATGCATGTATGTATATATATATTTATATATATATATATATATATATCATACATATATATATATATATATATATATTATATATATATATATAAAACAAAATAGGAAAATATGACAATGTCTCTAGCCAACAGATTATTTTAAAAAGCAAATATTTTGCAAACTCCTGTTTCCTTCTTCAGTGGTATGAAGTTAAATGACGCTAGAAGATAATAGCGATGATAGCTTGCACGTTAGCACATTTCAAAGAGCGCCAAAAATCGTACGCGTAAAATAGTAGACACAAAAGGGGAAAACCGTGCAGAGAAAAAAAAACGGTGCCAAAATGCGCTACGGCACGAAAACAAGAGATGGACTAATGAGACGAAGTGGAATTGGAAACATTTTCCCTAAAAACAGAAAAAGGAGAAAGATAAGACAGGTCTCTATTAAGTCCATGGATGTGGCTCTTAGTTTTAATCATGAGTTGCAATTCAAACAACTTTCTATCTTCTGTGCTTCTAAAGTTCCCCCTAATGAGAACCACCTTCAAATGTTCCAACTTATGTCTAGGTAAATTAAAATGCCCTGCCACCGGATAACCCTCACTGTCACCGTCAAAAACGCGAATAGACTGCTTGTGGTTATTGAACCTCAATCGGAAAGAGGTTCCAGTTTCACCAATAAAAGATAAGTTATGAGCTCATGTTAAACATTTAATATGAAAGTCTATTCTTACGCAAATAACCTAATTAATATGCATATTACACCTCACCGTTAAGTGTAGACAATGCTCTTACATATATGATCATTTGTGTAAAAAAATCCCTACACCCACTTTAATTTCAGAGATATCATAGATACAAATATTTTCATTGTTATGCTAATAACCTAATTAGTATGCACACACAACCCCCCAATCATTCTCCATTGAAATGTTCCAATGTCCTCTACCCCTGTGCTAAGTTACATGAATGTGCACCTTTCATAGCTTAAGTTATGATCTCAGGTTAAACATTTTGTATGGAAGTCTATTGTTATGCAAATAACCTAATTAATATGCACACTACACCTCACCATTACGTGTGGACCAATGCTCTTCACATATATAATTTGTGCAAACAAAATCGCCACATCCACTTTAACTTAAGAGATATCTTAGATAGAAATATTTATATTATTATGCAAATAAGCTAATTAATATGCACACAACCCACAAAATGCCAAATTAAACAGTACCCATGTACTCTACCCCTGCACCAAGTTACATGAATGCCCACCATTCATACTTAAATTATAAGCTCATGTTAATCATTTGTGGACACCGACAACAACAATGATGACAGGATGATCCCTATGTCTCTTTATCCAGCTTTGCAGGCGAGACAACAGTATAAGATAAACTTATATGACCAATATGCAACATTAACCATAATGCACATAAAAACTAAGTGCATAGACAAGCTTCAAAATAGTGTTTAAAGGTCTATGGACGTGTAGCAGCAACTTCTGCTCAAATGCTTTCAAATCCATGAAGTAGAACGGTAAATATCGTCACGGTTTACATGCCCATGCAAATTGACACCCATATCATATGACCCGGCCAATTACAAAAATGGCATCTCACACTAAGTCTCACATGGCCTCCCATGTCCCAAATGCCATCCCACCCCATGTCCCACATGACATTCCATCCCATCACTTGTCACACATGACATTCCACCATATCTCCCACCCCATGTCCCACATGACATCCCATCCATGTCCCACATGGCATTCCACCATATCTCCCACATGGCATTCCACCATATCTCCCACATGGCATTCCACCATACAGTATGTCTCACATGGCATTCCACCATGTCTCACATGGCATTCCACCATATGTCCCACATGACATTCCACTATATGTTTGTTTGTTTGATGAGAGTTTAACGGCACCACAACAGCGAGGGTCAAATTGTGCCTGAGAGGTTAGATCATTCCAAAGGTAGGAAGGTGAGTAAGCAGGAGGAGATTGAGAGAAACACGAGAACTAAAAGCCAGAAAGCTGGGATCGAGAGACATGTATGGGTGGAAAAATAATGAGAGAAAGAGGGGGTGGGGAAGAAGGACTAAATATGGTTGTAGAGGGAAGCATGATGAAGGAAGGAGATAATTTTATCCAGGGTTTTTTTTTGGAAGAGCTCGGCTACTGAGTTGTGGGCAGCAAGGAAAGCTCTGGGAAGGTTGTACAGGGGGCAGGCAAGGAGAATGTGATGGACTGTGAGGGTGCAATGGCAATTGCTACAGAGGGGTGGGGGAGTCAGTAAGGAGGTGGGAGTGGGTGAGGTGGGTGTGACCTATTCTAAGGCGGGTAATGTGGACGTTGTCGACACGGGATAGGTTGTGAGTAGTGGGTTTAATCGGAATGATGGGTTGGATGATGTGGAGTTTGTTATCAATTTAGGAGTCCCATGAGGTTTGCCAGCGGCTACGGACAAGGGAAGTGATAAGCGATTTGATGTTAGAAAGGGTTTTGGGAAAAGGGATAGGGGGAAGGGTGAGGGGTAGGAGGAAGGGTGAGGGCAAGCTTAGCAGCTGCATCAGCCGTCATTGCCAGGGATGCCAACATGGCTGGGTATCCAGAAGAAAAGAATAGGTTTCCACTATATATCCCACATGGTATCCCATGATCCCACCCCATGTCCCACATGGATCCCATCCTACATGTCCCATATTAATCTAACCATATGTACCACATAACGTTCCTCCCATGACATCCCACCCCATGTCCCACATTACATCCCAACCATGTCCCACATGGCATTCCACCATATCTCCCACATGGCATTCCACCATACAGTGTGTCTCACATGGCATTCCACCATATGTCCCACATAGAATCCCTCCCTATGTCCCACATGACATCTCTCCCTATGTCCCACATGGCATCCTACCTTATGTCCCACATTGGATCCCACCATGTGTTCCACAAGGTATCCTACCCAATGACATCCTTCTTTATGTCCCACATGGCATCACATCTGATGTCCCTATGGCCTCCTACCCTATGTCCCACATAGCCTTCTACCCTATGTCACACATGGCATTCAAAACCTATGTCACACTCTTGTGTTACTTGTGGCATCCCACCCCATGTCCCACATGGCATCCCACACCATGTCCCACATGACATCCCATACCATCCCATGTCCCACATGAATTCTTATCCATGGCATTCCACCTTATGTCCCGCATGTCATTCCACCATATATCCTACATTGTACATGGCATTCCACCCTGTTCCATATGGCATCCCATACCTATGTCCCACATGGGATCCCACCCCATGTTCCACATGACATCTGATAGGCTCCATAAATCTCATCCTAGCTATCAGTCCCTGATTGAGCATACTGTTTGAAAGTGTCAATTCATATAATAACTTATCTGTAAATAAACTGTTGAATAAAAAAAAGCGGAGCCAAATAATTATGCCTGCTATAGCCCTTGGTGTATACCACATGGTATATATTATATCATATGTCCCACATGGCCCCCATCCATGTCCCACATGGCCCCCATCCATGTCCCACATGGCCCCCATCCATGTCCCACATGGCCCCCATCCATGTCCCACATGGCATCCCTCCCTATGTCCATATGCAGTCACATCCTGTCACACTCCCTGACTGAGCATACTAAATAAAAAGCTCTGGTCAGTTCATATACTATAGCCACTTTATGCAAATTACCACAATAATACAGGCAGAGTTTAATAATCATGCCTGATACAACCGTTGGTGCCCAAATATTTTGAAGAATTTTTAAGGATTTTAAATCTCCAGTGTTATATAAGAGAGAGACGCTTGAGGATCATTTTCATTTGCAGGAACTGAAATTTTGGAAGGAAATATAAAGAATTACAAAAGCTTTTCAGCTACCGACCGCCTGATCATACATAAAAAATTTAACATAAATCATGCATTCACTGCAGATCGCTGAAATTTAAATTAGTCATAATTCAAAAACTATAAGTGCTATTAACAAGATTTAAAGACAGTTGAGTTTAGAATTTAATGCTTTTTCACTTGGGCTAAAACACCTTTAAAGAAAAGGCATCATCTCATTAATACATTAAGAAGTGAACGCCGCCATGCTAGAAACGTCACTTCCAGTTTTTAATTTTTCTTGTTGATTGGGTGAAATCTGTGATGTTAGCATCACACATCCGCCGGACCAAAATAGGGGCTTATATGTGTTTTCGATAACACCACAGATTTCTCACAATCAATAAGGAAAATGGAAAACTGGAAGTGATGTTACCAGCACTGGGGATGGGGGTGGTGGGGGTGGGAGGGGAGGGGTGAGGGCGGGGGTATACCTTTCCTTTAATTGACTAAATCCATTGTCAAAATTAATTCAGACCCTTTAATTCGACGATCGCAGAAGTATAATTATCAATAACATTAATGGTGGTCTGGTCCTTTGAGAGTAGGGGTCCTCCATTCTTAAATGTTGCTCAGTTTCAATCTCAATCAATCAATCAATCAATCAATCAATAATAAAAAATAAAAAATAAAAAGGTTCAAAACAGTAATTCTAACTCTTCTATCTGTAAGTAAATTGCTGCACGATAAATGAATGAATTTTTGTAGACCTGTTTCTGTATTTTGGCGCTATGTTAGGGTTTCAAAGGTTTCTGTTTGAGCTCATGGGCAGGGGTGTAACTAGCCTTTGGATTGGGATGCAAAAACAAAAAATGCTGATGGCGTGTTTCTGGTACAGCTATAGAATACAGGTTCACTTCCATGTAGGTCCTATGTACCTGGCTGCTGGCAGCAAAGTCATGCTCTATTGACACTATTATCATACATGAATATGTATTGTTCTTTAATTAAGCTTAGTAGTAGAAAGCTACAATCCTGGCCATTAATACAGACACTGCTTTAAAAACTTATTCAAGTTTCAGACTTCATATTATGCAGCATTCCACAAGATTAACTTTGCTTCAAGGACATTTCATACTCCTTGGGAGATGCTGCTGCCCTTGATAAAAACTCTTTTGTGATGGGTGGAAATCAAACACATGGTTCATTGAACAGCTGGTATGGAGTTGACCAGATCACAGTTTTGTGGTTTTGGGAAAGAAAAAAGATAACTTTTACTTCGACCAGCCCTGCTCTTTATGAGGGCTGGTCAAAGTGTTCCTGGTTTTAAGCAAAGCCATTTCTAATGAGACCATGTGACTTCGCTGCCCAGCCGAGGATATGCCATAATTTGGGCTTAAAATATGTAGAGGTTAATATGCATCATTCTTTAATTTAGGTTAGTACTACTGTAGGCTTTCAATCAATGCAATTTTGCTGCCCAGCCCGGAATACTGCATGGGAGCCATACAATGTATTCTTTAATAATTTATAAGATTACACCATTCACCTCAAAGGAATTTGCACTAAAGTCGGGTCATACTTGGGCCAAATTCCTTTGCTCTGTGTGTTAAATACGCATTTGAACACTCCGCCTCAAATTAATCTTTAATTAATTGCTTCCCAAACATAAGTCTATTGAATCATCTAATCACCATATCTGCATGTGGTCAAACTGAGGCAAACTTGCCATATTTAATGCAGACACTGTTGGGTGAGACAAAAGGGACACCTTTTTCCCATTCTTATTGATTCGGCTAATCTGTTTATTTTTTATCTAATGAAATACATTAGGCCTGATAACCTCTTCATTTCCTTCAGGATAAATTTTAAAATCAGCAATATTTCCTCAACATATACTGTAGTAATAAAATGCAACTTTATGGAGCTTCATTGAAATTAAACTTTTATGAACTTGTGAAGTTCATCCAAATGTCCAGAATTTTTATAAAAATTAAGCCCCTAGGGAGTCTTTTATTCTTACAAAGTTAAATCAATGTAAACAGACTTCTTTGTTGTTGATTTTTAATTTAAAATTGTTCATAATCATGGCAATCTAATAATATATTGCAATATCCTTCTTGCAGGGGTGCCAGGTCTTACAGTGAAAAAGTTGCAGCGTGTTCAAAATTATGCTGCAAGGCTCGTCACAAGAAGCAACCGTTTCACTCCATCACTTTATCTACTGCAAAATCCTCATTGGCTACCTGTCTCATATAGAATTAAATTTAAAATTTTAATACTCATTTTTAAATCCCTTCATAACATGGCCCCGTTATATCTGACCGATATGTTTCGTTATAAACAAACTAATTACCGCCTTCGCTCTCAAAACCACCTCATCCTTTGTTCCAAAAAGTAAGCTTACATATGGCGATCGCTCTTTGCAAATATTTGGCCCAAAACTTTGGAATGACTTACCTCTTTCAATCAAATCTGCTCAATCCCTTAAACAATTCCACACCTTGCTTAAAAGTCACTTATTTAATTAAACTTTCAAGTCCTCTTCATAATTTTCTTGTTCTTTGTTTTCTTAATATTTCATGCTTATCTTATTTACACATTTGTATTTATTTTCTTTATATGCATATTTTGTAAGGCGCATTAGAATAAGTTATTTAGATAATGCGCCATATAAGTGTAATAAACTTAAACTTAGACGACAAAATGTATTCTTGATTTCGAGCGAGAAATAATCAAATTAACTCACCTTTCAGACTTGTAGTCATTCATCGAGTACATTTTCGTGAGTATAAGGACCCGAGTATGAGTCCCAAAGCCATGAGTACATGTATGAGTACTTCACAACATTCTTATAGTACGAATATGAGTATATATACAATAACTTAGGTACGAGTACAACTATACAATATAGATAAACAAAAAAATGAGGTTGGATAAATGAAGGGAACCCTTTTTAGTTTAACTACCTATGGGTGTGTGGCAACTTTGCTTAAAAGAGCTAGAATAATGCAAGTTTGCTTAAAAGAGCTAGAATAATGCAACTTTGCTTAAAAGAGCTAGAATAATGCATACTATAGTTCTAAATGTTAGGCCCAATGGCAGCATCTTTAGTTCTCAATTTATGCCACATTAAAGTTTGACACTTTGCAATGATATGAAGAAACTGTTCTGTACCACAATGGCCAGCACAAAATATGTACATAATTCTTTGAAGTCAGCTCCTGAAGCCAGTCATTAAACAAGCTCAATATTGTCAGGGTGTTGAAAACGTAAAAGCTATGTGCTTTCTTTCTAATAAATGTGACAGAACTTCACAGAAGATTTAACAAACAAAAGATTAACAAACAAAAGATTTACATTATCAAATAATCAGACATTTTCCCCAAAAACTTTTGGTCGGATTTTGCTGCACCACTTCAGAGAATCGTGATAGACCTTAAGAAAATCAACGGTTTTACAAAAGAAAATTCAATTCTAAGCAATACATCGAAAATTGGCATAAAATATGCAAATTGTTGCCTCAGATTTAAAAGCTATAAATGGTCAAAGTTTAACCCATTTTTGTTGAAATTCTTTGCTATTTTTATGGTATTTAATCAATTTAAAAATAATCAATACAGCATTGCAACTACATGTTTGTATTCAACTTTTAATGTACACATGTTGTATAATAATTTCATGGGCATTTGTTTCTGCAAAACAGAAAATAATACATGACCAAAATATGGCATCATAGTTCATAGTAATAATTAAAGAACCCAATCTGTACAACGTAAGACTGTAATCCCAACTTTATGTCGTCATAAAAGCCTTACAAAAGTGTCAAATAAAATGAGGATTTTGAAGGATTTGATAATTTAGTCTAGTTTACATTGTTTGGAATTTACATTTGTGTAATTCTCCAGAAATTAAGTTTTCAATTGGTAGCCTCTGAATTTTTTCTGAGAGATACTGTATAGCTTGGGTGCAGAACCATAAATGCATGTGTGTCAGAAAACAGACCTATACAAATGCAATTTATGATGGCCTATATAAGTGCCATTGCCATAAAAAAGAAATTGTTAACTTATTTATGAAGAAAAATTGTCTGCATGTGTTTAAAAAAAAAATTAGTTTGCTATTTTTAGAAACATAATTATGTACACTGAGCTTTGATACAAAATGTATGGGTTTCCTATGTTTGTGCTTTTTAACCCTCTCTTTCCATAAACTATCATCACCCAGCAGTCCAGACAAATCAATAGCAGTCGGTAGCTTTTTCCACAAACAGATAAACGTTTCTACCATGTGAATTTTTGCCTTCAAAAACCTGATGAAAATTCAGGCATGTCAGGATATTGGTTCTACTTTTGCATTAACTACAGGAACTACATTCATATCAATGAAACAAAAAAGGCCATGCTTTGAATTTCAAAATCAATTTGGCTCATGACATATCAATGAAGCGAATCACTTGACTTCGCGTCATCATCCCCGCCATAATGATTGAGTTGATAATTCAAAATATTCTAATGTGTCGTTTTATCACTGTGTGTGTATTTTAACATTAAGATATCATAAAAAGAGATTTCCGTCATCATGAGGATGTGACACAGTCGCATCCCAGCAAACAATGTTTTATAAACAGCATGAAAACGTTTTTTCAAAATTGTGAAAATGATTTTATAATATCATTTTGTGGTGTCTTAAAAATGTTTTTATAAAATTATCAATTTTTTAAACATTAAAATGATATCATAAAAACATTTTTTGCATAATCTTATATGAAAAATATTATTAAAATGTTTTTGAGATACCACATTTTGAAATTATTAAAACATTATACACAAAATGTTATAAAAACGTTTGGTAATTTCTGGGATATGTAGGTCTAAATTGGTAATAGAAGAAGTCTCTTCAGAGGGACAAGTTTTCTCCTTTTTTGACTACAACAAAATCATTTCAAATGTGCTTTCACACTGGTGGGTTGAATAAGTTGAATAAATATTGCAACAATTGTGTTTTAAGCCTGGATTTGTCAAAGAATTCTCAAAAGACAAGCACATCTGAAAGATTTGAAAGATATTGTAGGAGAAAAACATTTTTTAGGCTGATTATTTTTTTTTAATTTAAGTTTATGAAGCACCTGCAAATTAAAATGCTACAGGACCTGCACATATACACTTTATCCTTTTATTTATATATGTGTTATTGGTAAAATGATGTTTCAGAATTTATACATTTTGTATGGTGATTTTTTGTTGTTGTATATTCGTGATCCCCAACACTTTTGAAGCAAAAGTGCAAAATAAATGTTTCAATAATGTATCAATCAATTCAATGTGTACAAAATAACGAACCGCGGAAGTGTAAAAGGAATATATTGAAGAGGAGAGAGAGGCAACACCACAAACAGGCTTCTAACTGCAGAAGGTATATCTATGAACAGATGAAAGGACACTGGCTCTAGTAGTCCTGCTGAAGTGTAGAAGTGCATAAGGGATGAATGTAAGTGTATAAAGTGTCCAAGTGCAGAAGGATACAGATATATTAAAGGAAAAGTGGCTTATAGCAACATATGTATAAGTCCTAACAGTTGAAGTGCAGAATAGATAGACAGGATGTACACATATATATATATACATATATATATATATATATATATATATATATATATATATATATATATATATATATATATATATATATTGTATATATATATAATATATATATATATATATATATATATATATATATATATATATATATATATATATATATATATATATATATAAATATATATATATATACAGGGGCGTAGCTATAAATATACAGGGGCGTAGCGACTGCGGGTGTTGGGGAGTGTCAAACTCCCCAACCACAATTTTTGTCGGGAAAATTGTGACTTTGTTGGGAAATTTTCACCGATCTTCCCTAATAGGATAAACAATCGCAAATGAAAGCCATGCCAAAAAAAAAAAAAATATGTCGGGGAAATTTAAACTTTGTCAGAAAATTTAATTATTTCTAACAGTAAAACGAAACTTCATCAACTCATGTTCATCGCTGAATAATGCACTTTAAATTTCTTTGTTCCAAGTTACAGAGAAAAAAATATGTATATTCACATGATTAAACACACTGACACACACATCAACTAATTCCTTGTCTCTACAAGACTGCAGATCTTGTTTTCAACTTGTTGAATTGAATCAAACAGTGAGGTGACTGATAAGAGAGCAAATAACACTCTCTCCCTTATAACAATGGCAACTTGTGGCTGCTGCAAGTTGGTAGAGGATCTCAGAGTTCCACTTTTCATCAACTACGCAAATTTTGTTTATTCGAATGGTATAATCATAAGAAATCTCTGGTATAACAATTACGAGAAAGCAAGTTTGGTCACGGTCAGAATGGAGAAAAATCGCAAAAACCTGTCAGAACTAAGTTACAATGTAGACTGTGTGACCGACAATTTGATGATGACTATCGAAAAAACCATAATGTAAAATATCACAAAGATCTATTTTCAAAAGGAGTGCATACCATTTGAAGCTGTCAATGCCCCAGTTGATCCATTTGTGGCAGCCACAGCTGCATCGGTCGTGCTTCATATATATGAAGAATTCTTTTCAAGTTGTCAGTTTTGTAAAAGTCTATTCAAGATATACCTCTCTTGCATAACGTTGAAAATAAGCTGTAGAATATCTGATTATGGGTTGATGGGGGCCCTATGGCAAAGCTAGAGATGGGTCTCTCTTATATCTTACGTGTGGGGTCCTTTCATTAATTTTATATTAGATTTGGAATGGAAAATTGGGAATTTTATTTTTTTCCTGCATTATCAGAAACTTATACTTTAAAGATTGTTGATTTCTGTAAATAGTACCTACACATTTGAATGGACCTGTTTGTTTAGGGATTTTATGAATTTAAGGTTGAATTTTAACTTTTCAAAGACCACAGGCTTACAATTTAGTTGGCATTATTTCTGAAAATTATACTCAAATTTTTGCAACACGGGGCAGTTGCACCTGTAGTGCTCCATAGTAATCAGGCTCTGACAGGGGCACATGAGCCTAGCTACAACTCTAGCTCTCATCGATGTTGTTATCTATTTTTATTTTATGGCAAGGTTTTATGCAAAATAGTTTGTGCAACTTACTAACAAGTTATATGACGCCTGTTGAATGTTGATTCACATAAAGACATGAATATTTAATTATCAGACATAAAGGAAAGTTACTTAACTCGGAATGGTAATCTATTATAAATGTCGGGAATGAGGTGTTGCTATTATTTAGGATTTTCATACACCAATGGCTTTCATCATCAATTGTGAATAAGCTGACTGGTACAAGATAAAGTCAAAAAGTGTGTTTGTAGAGATAACCCATAGTAATACAAGCAAAATATTTGTTTATCAATAGTGATAAGAAAACAATTAAAAAATATATTTTGTGTTTTTTCTTCTTATGTACTGTAGTTCATAACAAAAGCTACCTAAATGAACACTGGTGTTTCAGTTTTAAAATAAAAAGTCCCAATGTAAAATGGAAACATATAGGGGCATAAATAGTTTCCATGCTGTTTTGGGGTGATATACCGTGTAAATCTGTGTTGATTTTAGATAAAATATTAGCCATAAAATGCCTAAAATTGCAGAGCTTCGGTACCGGGGCTTCAATCCTAGACCCCACTAGGGGCCCTAAGGCGGGCCCCTAGACCACATGCCCATTGGGCTAGCGCTTCATGCTAGCATTGACACCTACAGCATCAAAGATTTTGTTGGGAAATATTCCTTCACAACCCCCAATAAAATTTCTTAGCTACACCTGTATACATATATATATATATATATAATATTTATATATATATATATATATATATATATATATATATATATATATATATATATATATATATAAATAAATAAGGCAGGCCCCCAAGACCACATGCCCATTGGGCTAGCACTTCATGCTAGCATTGACACCTACAGCTTCAAAGATTTTGTTGGGAAATATTCCTTCACAACCCCTAATAAAATTTCTTAGCTACACCTTGTATATATATGTATATATAATTATATATACATATATATATACATATATATATACCGTTTTTTCTCTAATAAACGCCCCCCCCGTCATTTTTCATACTTTCAGGATGTAACAACGTACGTTTAACTCACCGAATGTGACTTGAAAAGCCTGTAAGTCGAACGTAACCAAGTGAAAAATATACAAAGAGTATATTCCATTAATAATCTATGCACAATAATGCTAAAAACACAAAAATCGCTTAAAGAAACTAATGTCATAGGCCTAAAAGAAATTGCCATTCTTTTGTAATTTACATTTTTTTCTTCATACTTTACCCTCAATAAACGCCCCTGTTTTCCAAATGCAACGCCCCGGGGGCGTTTATTAGAGAAAATACGGTATGTATGTATGTTTATGTGTGCGTGTATGTATGTGTGTGTGTGTGTGTATGTATGTATGTATGTGTGTGTATGTATGTATGTATGTATGTATGTATGTATGTATGTATGTATATATATGACAAAAAAATGACAATGTCTCTAGCCAACATAACTTTTATGAACCAAATATTTTGAAGACTGTTTCCTTCAGTGGTATGAAGTCAAATAACGCGAGAAGATAACAGCGATGATAGCTAGCGCTGAACTTATTATTTATATATTTTTGTGAACGTTTTCCTTACAACTGGTCTTTTCGCTCAACTGGTCCACATACTGTAGCCTAAATATTTGTGATAATTGTTTAAAATATATAGAGATTAATAGGACTAAACAAAATTCGTTCTAACGCATACCTAACCTGGCTAATATTCACCAAATTTTTAAATCTTCAACCTTTAACTCCCAAGCAACAGACAGATCTGACTGTAGCTGTAGGCATTACACTGAACGCTATGTACAATGCTGGCTACTGTAGCGTCGTTGACAATACTCAAAACGATCGGTGGATTTTTAATACAGTATAAGCAGGAGTGGGTTGAGATGTTTGATATTTCCATTCATTTAAGTCACGAGAAGTTCGAGAACATTCCAAGCTTACAACACTTAAATATAGGATATATATGTGTATGTATATATATAGATATATATATATATATATATATATATATATATATATATATATATATATATATATATATATATATATATATATATATATATATATATATATATATATATATATATATATATATATATATATATATATATATATATATATATATATATATATATATATATATATATATATATATATATATATATATATATATATATATATATATATATATATATATATATATATATATATATATATATATATATATATATATATATATATATATATATATATATATATATATATATATATATATATATATATATATATATATATATATATATATATATATATATATATATATATATATATATATATATATATATATATATATATATATATATATATATATATATATATATATATATATATATATATATATATATATATATATATATATATATATATATATATATATATATATATATATATATATATATATATATATATATATATATATATATATATATATATATGTATATATATATATATATATATATATATATATATATATATATATATATATATATATATTTATATATATATGTATATATATATATATGATGTATATATATATATATGTTATGTTCTTGAATGTTCTCGAACTTATCAATGCCTATTCGCAGCCTGTTACCCGCATTATCAAACTCTTCAATGCTGCTAAATGCATAAAATTATAAAATTATTGTTATTTAGGCTGTTGTTGGTTGCCCAGTTGTTAAATCTTTGGACATATTTAACCCGCTGCCTTCCTCTGCTTATTTTGCCCTGTATTTTCCCACATACTGCTAGCTGTTTCAAATCACCCTCCCGATAAACATGCCCAAATAGCTTCCACACATCGTGTCTATTCCAATATTTATATTATTCAGAATTGAATTCATTTTTGTAAAACATGTTTTTTTCAATTGCAATGATATTTTCAAATTCTTAATAAATATATATATATATATTCTAATATATTTATATATCATATATATATATATCATTCATAGCCATATATAATATATATATATATATATATATATATATATATATATATATAATATTTATATTATATATAATTGATATATTTTTGTAAACATGTATATATATATATATATATTTATATATATATATATATATATATATATATATATATATATATATATATATATATATATATATATATATATATATATATATATATATATATATATATATATATATATATATATATATATATATATATATATATATATATATATATATATATATATATATATATATATATATATATATATATATATATATATATATATATATATATATATATATATATATAGCACACACCTAATGTTAGTGCCAAAACCTAATGTAGGTATAAATATTGGGAGAAAAAAATTGTCTCTTTATAAATATCACTTTATATTTGAAAGATATGAAAAGTATACTTCGACAAACATTTTCAAGATATGATTGTGTGAGGGGACATAGTTTCCTGTGACAAAAACACTTAACAGGAAGCTTTTGCAATTAGCATATTCCAGGAAATTGTGTTTGGGAACTTCGAGAATATTATTTCGTTCAGGACAATTTTCCGACGTGCATCCCCATGCTCTAGTTAGCCCAAATTGTGTGTGGGGTGGGGGAAAGTGTTGATGCAGTAAATTAACGTGCTTCGTCATAGGCATCACTTCGAACGCGAAGCGCGAGTTTTGCACCAAAAGATTTGGTCCAAAATTGTGTAAAATATGACAATTTTATATCTACACAAATTTGAAAAGTTATAGATAATAAGTCTTGAAATCGGTAGGATTTAAAATTATATTATCCACTTGTATTCGTTATGAATCGGAATACATTTGATGTCTAAAATAATGTGAAAAGCAAATAAGGGGTCAATAGCATTATTGAGGTCATCAGTTTCTTTGTGAGAATAAATGTAACTCGGTATATCAGTATAAATTAGACCAGATAGCCCAAATTCACACCCAGTCTTCAGCGAATCTGAGGCAAAAGTCCTCATTGTATGTGTTTTTTTTTTTTTTTTTTCAGACCCCAAATAAGCAGCTTAAAGGCGCTCCACGAGTAAAATTTTGAGGTTTTTTTGTTGTTGTTTGATATTTGTGTTACTTTTTAAATCTGTCAATAAAAAGTGCAATTATAATAAGGGGACCAATATATGTTAATATTTTGAATAACACTTTTTATCTCTGTAAAGAGGTACCTTTTAAACTTCACAAAGAACATAGGGCAGGCACATCAGTTTATGTCATGACAATGGCCCGGGTCCAAATAGTAAGTTTTGCCGTGCATGGCTCATTTCAAAGATGCCCCAGTAATGAAAATTGGAGTGTCACGCACACTATCACAAAGGCCCTATTCTAAAGAGTTTATACAAATTATAAGCTGTGAGAATAAAAAATAGGGAGAGATGAAGGATTTTGGTTCCGATGCTAATAGCATAAGGAACCTATGCAGTCATGCTGACATGTGTATGTCTGTCTGTCTGTATGTCTGTCTGTCTGTCTGTATGTATGTATGTATGTATGTATGTATGTATGTACGTATGTATGTATGTATGTATGTATGTATGTATGTATGTATGTATGTATGTATGTATGTATGTATGGATGGATGTATGGATGTATGTATGTATGTATGTGTGTATGGGTGTGTGTGTATGTATGTATGTACATGTATGTATGTATATATGTGTATGTATGTATGTATGCATGTACTGTATGTATGTATGTATGCATGTATGTATGTATGTATGTATGTGTGTGTATGTATGTATGTATGTATGCATGCATGTATATATGTATGTATGTATGTAGGTATGTATGTATGTATGTATGTATGTATGTATGTATGTATGTATGTATGTATGTATGTATGTATGTATGTATGTATGTAGGTAGGTAGGTAGGTAGGTATGTATGTATGTATGTATGTATGTATGTATGTATGTAGGTATGTATGTAGGTATGTATGTATGTATGTATGTATGTATGTAGGTATGTAGGTATGTATGTATGTATGTATGTATGTATGTATGTATGTATGTATGTATGTATGTATGTATGTATGTATGTATGTATGTATGTATGTATGTATGTATGTATGTATGTATGTATGTACGTATGTACGTATGTATGTATGTGCATGTATGTATGTATGTATGTATGTATGTATGTATGTATGTAGGTAGGTAGGTAGGTAGGTATGTATGTATGTATGTATGTATGTATGTATGTATGTATGTAGGTAGGTATGTATGTATGTATGTAGGTATGTATGTATGTAGGTATGTAGGTATGTAGGTATGTATGTATGTATGTATGTATGTATGTATGTATGTATGTATGTATGTATGTATGTATGTATGTATGTATGTATGTAGGTATGTATGTAGGTATGTATGTATGTATGTATGTAGGTATGTATGTATGTAGGTATGTATGTAGGTATGTATGTAGGTATGTATGTATGTAGGTATGTACGCATGTCTTTGCTACCTATCGAGGACGTTTGTATAATACACACCTTTCAATCGGGAACCTCCCCGGTTGGGTTTTTTTGCAGATTTGGGCTCTCCAGGGTGAAACAATATGCCACTTGAAATATCACGCATTTTTAGTGCTGCCCCCGTATAGTTGGTTCTGTGCAGGCTGTGATTTAAAATATGTGTCTTGAGGTATATTTTCAGAGAAAGATATTCTAGCATCTATGTCCCCGGCTATGTGATCCAAATTGAATACTGTCCCCAGTTGGGCGAATGAACGCTAACACACCACCTGTGTCCCCGATTGGTATCTTATATGTGGTGATCCTGGTTGGAGAACATACACATGTGTACGCAGCTAGTATGTACAGATTCCATTTCTGTTTTAAGCCATTAAAAGAAAAACGATGAGTGTTAATACAAATACGTTGTAAAATCGTAATCAAGACATCAATAAAAAATATATTAGGGTAAAACTAACATCCAGGGACAAGGTCCCCTTTTGGGTGATTCAAAACGCATGTCCTCGATTGGGACTTGAAACAAGTATGTGTGTGTGACAGCAAGCTTGTTAACACGATATTCCAAGAACGATACACTGGATTCATATCATATGTGGTACACAGATAGCCCATGATCTGTTGTGCTCTATTGTTTTTGGTGATGGCTTGCATAATAATGAGTAGGCGGGGCTTAATGTAAAGATCTTGAAATGCTCATATTTTAAAAACCGCATGTCTGGTTTATTTCATATTTGGTTTAGTTATTAGCTGGTCTGTGCATGCTCGTGGTATAAAAACATTGAATTTCATTTGCATGCATCTGTGCATAGTGGGCTGGGTTTAATATGTATGATTTAGCTGAAAGAGCTTGTTAACACGATATCTCAAGAACGATACATTGGATTAATGTCATGTACACTGATAGCACATGGTCTGTAGATGTACCTTATTATTTTTGGTGGTAATGTCATGCATATTAATGGGTAAGCGGGGCTTAATGTAAAGATCTTAAAATGCTCATATTTAACAACCGCATGTCTGGTTTATTTCATATTTAGTTTATTTATGATTTTAGCAGGTCTGTGCATGCTTGTGGTATAAAAACGTTGCATTTCATTAGCTAAGTGGCATGGACATTGTGTACGTAAAGGCCTTGCCCCCATGATGTCAGGCCTTCCCTCTAATACCAAAAGATATGCTGGGCGCCCTCGTGCCAGGTGAATGGATGGCCTGAAAAGTTGGAGTGGATTGTCTGCATCTGATCTGACTACTGCAGGGTGGTCCAGAATTCTACTTCAAAAACTTCAGCCAGACACATCCTATTCAATGACCCGGAGGAGTGCGTCAACGAGCCGCTAGGCTTATGGCGATTGATTGATTGATTTCATTAACATGATTAACATGCATAGTATGCGGGCATATGATTGTGCTGAAAAAGGCTTGTTAACTGTTAACACGATATCTCAAGAACGATAAACTACATTCATGTCATATTTGGAACACTAATAACCCATGGTCTCTAGATATGATCTCTTGTTTTGGTGCTGATGTCATGCCTATTAATTGATAGGCGGGGCTTAATGTTAGAATCTTAAAATAGTCAAATTTTAAAAGTACCTGACTGTTTTTATTCATACTTAGAATATTTATGTTGTTACCTATAGCATTTATATTCACTATAGTTGAATATCATTAATATACGTAGTGGGCGGGGCTAAATATGGTGTTGCTTAAAAGAGTTTGTAAACACAGTCACTCAAGGACAATACATTGGATACAGCACAGGTTATGTGTGGTACACAAATAACCCATTGTCTGTTTGTGTGCTCTATTGTTTCTGGTGGTGATGTCTTACTGTAATATACATATTGCTTAATGAAAAAGTGATACATTTATAGCAATTAAATGTCTGTTTGCATCATACATTTTCTTTGTCAGTTTTGATGTGCATGCCTATGTTGTCAACAGGTTCTAGTAATATGGTGCCTTTATGTGAAAATGCTCCAAAAAACTTGTAAACACGTCGCACACATGTCATATGTGGTGGTAATGATGAGTAATGGTCCGTATATATGTTCTATTGGTTTGGTAAGTGGGGCTTTGTGTAAAATTCTACAAAAACTGATAAATGTGCAACCGTCTACATGGTTTGCATCATACAAGTGTTGTCAACAGGTTCTATTTTATTAATATGCATAGTGGGTATAGCTTATAAATATGTTATTTAGAATATATTATTGTACGCAATGCCAATTAGCATAAAATTGAAAATCAACCAACAATGAAGAAACATTTTGGTTTAGTATAAAAAAAAGTTCAATATATAAGGATGTTGGGCCACACTTTGTCTTTAGGGGAAATTTAGAATCGTGTATCGGCGCGTAACGCGTGAACTTTTACAATTTTAGTATTTTTAGGGCGATATATACTTGTATTATTTTCTTTAATGAAAAGATCAGATATATAATCTTTTAAAAATCAAAGTTTTTCAATATTTGAAAGGGCGTTTTCCGTCTCTAAAAAGGCATTTCTCCTCAAGTTGAAAGGGCACGTTTCATTCTGAAAAGGGCATTTTCCCTCTTTGAAAGGGCACTTTTCCTCTCTAAAAAAGGGCATGTTTTAATTTTTTTAAAAAAATGGAGAACCTTCCTCCTGTGACGCCCCCAGTTCCGCCGCCTATGGATCCAGGAGCGAAACCCTGGTAGAGATCCCAGGCGAAGCCCAGGAAGCTCTGCAAAATTGTTAATTTTGGGCTCCGCAATAGGTCCCCAAAACAGCACAAGAATACGTCTCTAAGAGCAAAAGGGTATATGGTACATGTCAAAAATCATGCAATGTATCGTCCTGAAAATTTGATTGCACATTGTGCAATTAAAAATCTTGAAATCACGAATAGAACTTGCTTCAAAGCCGACGTTTTGTTGGAAAACAAAAACTTACTGGCTTGAATAATAATGGAGGTTTTCACTTAATGAACATGAATGTATGAGATATAATATCCGTTTCTGAACAGAGAGTTCCGTGGATTTTCAGGAATATTTTAATTACATGTAATATTGGGGGATAATTACATGGACCCATTCCCGTTGTCAAAGAATTCTGAAAGTGGAGGGGTATATCCACCACCCCTGGATGTACGCCTGTGGCATAGATCCGTTATGATTTTAATGGCGCGTTATCTCCAATCCGAGATCACTGATAATATGTTTCTCCTATTAATTTCCAATACATAATTAAACTATTAAAAATGATGATGATGAGTGCTTTTTTCCACAAAAACTCGATATCTGAAATTTTCTCCATATTGGATAGGGCCTACTGTCAATAGAATGTATTTGTACAAACAAACAAAACTTCCGCAGATTTATGGGGAAGATCCCCATGTCCCTACCCCTTCCCCTGCCCCTACCCCTATACAGCTCCAGCTACGGCCCTGTGTATGATTCCAGGCTGCCAGATCTCTTATCATTAAGTTAAGCAGGAAAAATGGACAGGACTCGGACTATGCAAGCTAACCCAATCTGGGTCAGATTACTAAATTCAGGGTAGCCTGCAGGGACGGCGGAAACGGCATACACGGGAAGACATTTTTTCATGCAATTATTTATATTTCTTTTTCTCCTGCAGCTATATAGACTAGATAGTAATCGGAGCATTGCTGAGACCAAACACTTTTTGTCAGATGCACCTCACCCAGATAGCACATGACGTTAGGATCACGTTGGCATTATGTTGGGTTGGCATACTAATGTTGACCCAATGCTGGACCAACGTTCTGTAACCAACGGTTGGCAAACGGTTGGCTAAGCACCGTTGGACCAACCATCATCTTACTAGCACCCAACCAAGTCCATTAGTTAAGCCAGCTGGCGTAGTTCCAACATGAAATACAACCTTCCGTCAACGTTGGCCCAACCAAATTGTGTTATATGGGTCTTGCTCTCCTACTAATTGTGATTCATATTTAAGAAAAAAGCAAAGAATCTACTTAGAAAAAGTGAGATATGTCTGTTCATACAACAGAACAGGGACCGAAAAGGGGCTAAAAACATCAATGGCGAAAATAAAAGGCGCCATCACATACCTTTAGCTCCCAACCATATTGGTATAGTGTAAGGCAGGCGTGAAGGAAGGGTCACCTTTCAGACATTCAGAGGGTACAAAAAAACCCTATAAAATTCCCGGCCCGAAGTGGAAAAATTGTGCTAATCGGAAAGTCTTTAATTTTCGGGAAATTTCGTTTATTATCGAGAAATATCGTTTATTTTCGTGCACAATTTAATTTCGCTTATTTTCGGTACGGTATTTAAAAATTCAGTGAATTGTGTAACAGTTTGCTTTATTCTTGGGCAATTTTCTAGAAATTTCCTTCATTTTGTAGGCAATTTTCTTCAATTTTCAGGAAATGTTGTCAATTTTCGGGAAATTTCTTCACAAATTTGACGTAAATATCAAATAAATTTACTAACTTCGTTTATTCTCGGCAGCCGTAAATTTTGGTGAAGTGTTTGTCAATTTTATGGGAAATTTCGTTCATTATTTGTCATTTTCTTTAATTTTCGGTAAATTTCTTATTTTCAGGACATTGTCTTCAATTTTAAGACAATTTTTGTCAACTTTCTGCAAAATTGACAAAAATTTCAAATGACTACCAATTTTCCTTCAACTTTAACAATTATTTAAATTTAATTTCCTAATTTTACCTCCCAACCGGGAAGGTTAAATCCTGGCCATATTATGTCTTATTTTTCCACAGCAAAAAATGGAAGAGCTAAAGCTAAAAGCTCCTAGTCCTATCCGCGGTCCCTGCAGAAGTGTGCATATCATCAGTGCCGTATACTTAGGTTACTGGTGGGGCCAGACGTAGCCTTCAAATCATATTGTTTAGCATAAAACATATCAACTTATTATACCACTTTATAAATTATTGAGGGGGCCATGACACCGGACCGGCTCCAAAGGCTGTTTCGGGACTGTATCATTGAGCAGTTAAGGCCTAACCTAAAATTCAGAAAGCTCATATGATCAAAGTATTATCCGACTGTAACCGATTTCGGTGGGATTTTGATGTTTTTTTCTTCTGAGTTTTTAAATCAGTTTGGCCTCTGCCTGTCAATATATCTTTAAGGAAACATTTTAGTAGGCCTTTTCACCAGAAATAATATTTCATTCATTTCTAGCCCTGCGGAATGCTGAGTGTATAGCCATTTTGTTCCTCAGAGGAGACACGAACAAATATTACTGCACCGTAAACAAAAATATAAAAAAACTTGTGGGGATCTGTTCTCAGCATGCTCAGGGAAAGCTTGAACAATTAAATGATTACAAATTTGATAAAGGGGCACAGATGCAAAAAAATAAAATCGTACGGGTGCAGTTAATAGCCAAATAATTTCTTTTAACGATAATTTGCGATTATTTATTTCCATTCCAGAGATTTTTATATTCAAATTATTCTACAAACATTTTCTCCTATTCATCTTTCCATTTCCAAACACGACTGTAAGAAAATGAATTTACAAAACCTCAAGCTTGTGATACTTTGCGATTATCGATTTTCATTCCAGTGATTGTTTTTTTAATAATTATTCTACAGAAATCTCATCCTATGCATCTTTCCAAATAGGAAATAACTTTCCATTAGGCAGTTAGGTCTATATCGGTGGTAAATCTCGTAGAGACTTTTATATTAGACTGTGATATCTTATAATCTGGATCAGATATTCTATCAACATTATAATGAACCAACTTTGTTTTAATGAAGTTAGGCCCCCATTGGCCATTTTGGAATATTGCAATCATTGGGGCGGCGAAGCTGGGAGGGGGAGGGGGACCTGGTGGCTTCACCCTAAATGATTTTAGGTGATCATATGTTATCACATTACCCGACCTAATTAACCCCTAATATTGTTATCACACGTTACCTGACCTCATTAGCCCCCAATATTTTGAACGCTCCGCCGCCCCTGTTGCAATGTTCTAAAATTCATGCAATCAAAAACAAGGGGATGTTATATACCTCTAATTTGTGTTCATGTTTATTCTCTTTTAAAGATTAATATTTGGGATATTTTGGGGATATTTTCTTGTGTTTTATGCTATCTAAACTGAGAATACTTATAATAACAGTACAAGGGCAGAAGCAGGGCTAATTTCTAGGGCCTAAGCCCCTTGTTAAATTGACCTGACTTTGGGTGAGGGTCCCTCCCCCATCCAAAAATGATGAATATTTAAAATTTGTGAAATAACCAAAATGAAATATCACAAAGGCAATGATACTCATTCCTGTTGTGACTGACGCCATATTCTATGAATCAATCAAATTGATTGCAAACTAATTGTAAGAACTTCATGGGAATCTCTTTCAATTCGAGGATTTAAACAACGTATCTTAAGTACGGCATAAATGTTCATTGTTTAGGAAGACTGAAAGATAAAGCAAATTTTACCGATTCACATTGTGCTTTGGCCCTCTCTTTGTGAGCCCCTTGTTAAATTTGTTAGAAATCAGCCCTGGGAAGAAGGGCATAATCAAGGGTGTAGGTAGGGGCGTAGGTGACACCCTCTAGAAAAACAAATTCGCCGGGCAATTGACCACTTGACTATTTCGTCGGAAAAAAAAAGGTGGCCTAATATTGAAACAAAATTGTAGGAAAATTCATATGGTTAGGCATATAGCCTACCTTTATGTTTTATTTTTTTCGCAAAATACAAATTACTTTTAAAAATATTTTGGATAAAATCATAGTGTTATTCTCCCTACCCCCCACTCCCTCCCCCCTCACCTTCTCCTCCTTCCCACCCCCGTCCACTGACCGGATACCGATCTTAGTCGGGCAGAAATGTATAATGACGGGTGCACTTTAAGAAAGTATATCTCAGTCATGCCCGACTATCAGGCTAGATTTCGACCGCCGACTCGACACATGGTGCTGACAGCATCATATTTGGGCACTAAAGTCGGGCAGAGATGTAAAATGTCAGATGCACTCTTTAAATCGGAGATACATCTCAATCATGCCCGAATCGTTATATATCAGAATAATGTCATCCTGACTCGGCATCATGCTGACGTCATGCGCACTTAGTCGGGCAGATATTTAAAATGTTGGATGCCTGAGTGTTCTGTTTAAATTTAAAATCTCAATCATGCCTGAATCGTCTAGATATCAGAATCAACTCCACCAGTCCACTTGACTTGGCATGATGCTGACTGGGCTTGGGTTGGGCAACTGCAGGAGATGTTTATACAGATATAGCAATGATCCCCTCTCACCTCACACACGTTTAAAGTCAAGAGCCATTTTTCAGTTTTTGGTCATCAAAAACTAGAAATCTTCCAAGGGATTCGCCTCTGCGATCTTATCAGGGCTGCATCCATGAACCCAACAATATTGTGGACGAATTTTTAGGGAAAATTTATCTTCTGCCTGACAGTGTGAATGGTAATCCAAATTCTAATCTGAGTAGATTTTAACTTTAGAATTTAACTTTCTTCTTTCCATAAATTACATTTCGGTTTTGTGTTTATTTTTTTTTCTTTGGTCCAAAAAAACTTCAGACTAAGACTTCATTGGCTAAGTTTTGCCTGAGTTTTTAGGGGAAAATGTTCAGTTTGTGTTGATATTCAGACATTTTGGGTAATCAAAGACAATAAAACTTCAGGGGGCTTCGCTACCTGAACCCCTTCCAAGGGGAAACTTTGTGTTGATTTTCAGCCATTTTGGCGAAGCATCAAAAACAAGAAATCTTCAGACCACGCATCCAGTGCTTTGTCCATTAACCCCACAATTTTGTCCAAAGTTTTAGGGGACATTTCCCCTACTGTTCTATGCCTGTTTAGAAATGGTAACCCAAATGCTTATCCAGTTCTCTGAGTAGATTTTAACATCCAAATTGAAAGTATCCTCTTTTCATCACTTGCATTTTGGAACTTTGTGTTGATTTTAAATCATTTTTCGGGCATCAAAAACAAGAAAACTTGAGAGCTTCGCCCCTGGACCTTTCCCTTTGCCCATGAGTCCACAATTTTCTCTTCTGCCTGTTTCAAAATGGTACCTGTTAAACAGTAGAATCTAAAATTGTCTTCTTTTCATCACTTACATTTTGGAAATTTGTTTTGATTTTTAACATTGTGGGGCATCATAATCAAGAAATCTTCAGAGCTCCGTGGGATTCGCCCCTGGACCCAAGTTTCGAAGCATTTTTCCCTGAGGGTTGGGGTGGTGAGGAGGGCAAGTACCATTTTGGTCCCCAAATAATGAAGGTTATAACAAATTGATTTTGACGAGTCAGATGCCATGGCATAATTTGTGGAAAATTTCCTTCAATATTTGTGCAATTTCCTTCATTTTTCTTCAATGTTTGGGAAATTTCCTTCATTTTCGGAAATTATCTTCAATTTTCGTGAAAATTACGTAATATCATCTTAATTTTCGTGAAATTTTTTCAATTTTTGTGCAATTTCTTCATTTTTGTGAAATTTGCATCAATTTTTGTGCAATTTCCTTCATTTTCTTGAAAATTGTTTCAATTTTTGTGCAATTTCCTAAATTTTCAGCCATTTTGGAGCATAAGAAATCTTTAGAGCTTCGCCCCTGGGCCCCAACCAAGGCCTCGCCAGGGCCCGTAAGCGTACACACGGTGTTACGCAGTACCACGTTTGACACTTCAGTTCGACCGCATTGGTGGGAGGGGTGATCTGTCCCCAATTGTTCTATATTGTGTGATTATAAATAGGCCTACAAACACATGTAGGCCTATATATTTTAATAAGTCAGTCAAATGCAAATTTTCGTCGGGAAAATTTGACTTTCACCCCCCTTGGCCTGGAAGTCAAGTGATCCCAACCGAATGAATAAAACCATGCCCCACCTCTCCCTGCAGAAGACAAAAAAACAAAAACAAAAACATGAAAAGCAAGACATAAGTATATCTGTTTATACAGATGTAGGATCCAATTTTTTGTTATTTCACATTGCGTTGGTGTAAGATAAAAAATAATATTACAATATTTGGGGAATTGTTGGATTCAAAAACTGGGGAAGGGAAGGGGAAATCCAACATTGCGCTTGAATAATCTGAATAAATGTTTCTTAACAATTTAATTGACTAATTGACGACAATACTTTGGGTAAATTTTAGCGCTTTGAATGGTACTCGACCACTGCCAGGGAAGTGGCTAACGTCGTTTTATTGGGGTCTATTGCCATGTATCATTGACCAACTTTTACATAAAATTGGACAAAAAATTACTTTGTCGGCGTAACAGTACTTCTTAAATCGGCTGCCATTGACCATCTGAAAGGCCATACGATGACGCTAAAAACAGGAGGTACAAATTTTGCTTTCCCTGATTTATTAAATTTCTCGCTGCGATCTGTGTGCAAAACGTGGTGGATTTTTTGGAAGGCTTTCTGTGCCATATTCAAGCTGGCTTTATTTCGATGGAAATTTTCGGCCGCATCTTTTATTTTCTGCTTTCTAGTGTTTGTTTACATGACATAATATACAAAAGGGTTCATGGGTGAAGCAATATTGGGGTAGGTGACTGGACTGAAGTCCCCGAAGTTATAAGAATTTCCAACATTTTATATAAGACTTATTTTGATAATGAAAAGTTGCCGCGCTAATTCATTCAGTTTGTCAACCATTGCTATCATTCAATTTGTAAACCATTGCTATCATTCAATTTGTAAACCATTGCTATTTTATTATCATCCTGGTGTGTTTTTATACTTGCTATCAAAGGAGGATATAAGAGTGGAACCCTGGTAGGAACCAGGGTATGAGGCTGGGATTATTAATCAAATTTTTCAGAATGAAATTGAAGCTGAAAATCATGACATCTAGAAGCAGCCAGCTATTAATCTTGGACATGTTCAACAATGGAGATATGAGTTAATAGCTCCATGGTTCAACCAAAGAGCTTCTACACAGCTCTTTGGTTCAACTCTGAACTCGAAGTTTTTTTTTTTTTTAATAAGACTAAACGGAATGAAAAGTGAATAATATTAAAGAAATAAATAGTAAGTTCGGTTAACAGCTCCGCCATAAGCAAATAAGGCACAAATTAGAAATAAGAGAAAATCTGAGCATGACTCATCGCCTAATCTTTTTACATTATCATGACGCGCATTTGTGTAAAATCATGAACTCTATTTTACCTGAACATTAGCGGACCTTACACGTCATTGAGCTGGTTATTCTAAAGCTTTGTTCTAGGTAATCCTTAGTATCAAAAGTACTTGACAATTTCCAGTGACATGATGTGTGTGATTGTGTAAAATTTTTGAGATAGTTCTCAGAGATTGTTTGCATAATTTTCTCAAAAGACTACTGACACTGAAAGAAAGCTAGTTTCTATAGAAAGTTATGAGAAAAGAAAGTCGTGAAAAGAACAGGAAATCTGAATTGGATAAATGTTTAAAGGTATAGGCTATGGACATGCATAAAATACTTAAATTACACAGTAGCATAAATTACTTTATTAACCAGAAAACCAAAATGTTTAGTGGTTCCAATGCTGCATTGTTTCATACGCTGCTTGATTTTATATTGGACATAAATGATTGTGTATATTTCAACAAAAGATTTTACATTAAGCCGCCGTTCGCACTAAAGGATTAGTTCAGTGGCCAAGGAAGTCCATTTTATATGAAAGAGGACTTAAACAAAATAGTGAAAAAAGAATTCAAAAATCTTATTCTGTTGAGGAGATCATCAAGTTCAAATTTGGTATCATTTCTGTAGAAACAACTGAAATCAGACTAGGGCCTAGTTGTGATGTCACAGCCTCAGATTCCTCAAAATCTGTATGTATTTAAAGAAAGTTTATTTAATGTTTTCACTATTTAAATCATTTTCCCTCTAACTTTCTTCAGGTGGTATATTATAAATACCATTTCTAGATTCAGTTTTACTACTTTTTTGACATATCTCATGGTTTTAAGCCACAAAATATGATAGAATACATACAGACTTTGAGGAAACTGAAGCTATGACATCACAACTAGTCTGATTTCAGTCGTTTCTATACAAATGATACAAACTTTAAACTTAAATATCTTCTTAACGGAATAAGATTTTTGAATGCTTTCTTCACCATTTTGTTTCTTTTGAAGTCCTCTTTCATATAAGATAATCATGCTTGACCACTGAACTAATCCTTTAATATGCATGACATCACCACCTTAAATAATAGGGCACACCTACAGACCAAGGGTTATTTGCAGTGCTGCCAAAACCAAGGCGGAACCTGGGGGTATATTGGACACACAGGCCCCAATAATAATTTAGTTCTCCTTTTTATACATCTTGAGGTAGTACAACAACGTTAGTAGACCATTGTGAATGCGGGGCTGTAAAATATAAGATTTACCAACGATGTAAAAATAAACCTCCCTGAGCTGCTAAAAATTTCATCCCGTTTGGGAGGTAAAAATGAGAAATTATTAACATATCAAAATTAGATTGAGAAGAATTGACAAAACTGAAGGAAAAACTGTAAATAAAAAGAATTTTTCTTTTCCTGAAAACTGAATTTGAAAATGAAGGAAATTTTATGAAAATGAAAAAAATTCTGCAACAAAATTTGCCAACAAATTTCGGAAAATGAAAAATTTCTCGGGAACTGATCAAATTTTCACCATGGTTGTACCCTTTTTCTTCTCGCAGTCTCAGTTGGGAGGTCAAATTAAGAAATTTTTGACAAAGAATTGGTAAAACTGAAGGAAAAACTATTAAATTATTGAAAATTTTTGGAAGTTGGCAAGATTTCCAGTAATTGCAGTGAACAAAAATTGAACAAAAATTCTGCAAAAATAAAGGAAATTTCCCAAACTTTTTTGACTATCAAAAAAATTATACCTGCCAGAATTTCTCCTTGGTTGTATGCACTCTTCCCAGCTGGGAGGTCAAATTGGGAAATTTTAAACTATAAGTTGGTAATTAAAGAGAAATTTGGTAAAACTTTGGATATTTTGGTAAAATTTGGCAACATTTTTGGAAATTGCAGGAAATTTTTTGATCAGCAGCAACGTTTAATGGAAAATAAAGCAATTTGCGTGCTTCTTAGCCTTAAACTGTAGGTGCCATTTTGGTTTTAAAAGCACCAGCACGCACTATAATCCAAGTGTGCGTAACTTGGGCATATACTGTATGTTAACATTATGAATACATTATACAGAGAATAATGCTTTGTCATCTGTCGAAAACGAAATTTATTGTGATTTCCATTCATTCCATTTTATTCTCAGTCCTATACGGACACACTGTTAATAGGAAATTTTACGAAAAATAACCATTAACCATACATCAATGATGAGTATAGGCTTAAAGGAATAGAATTCAGGATACATATATGAGGTTGATGCATGCTTAAAAGCTATCTTGATTTTACGGGACCTGCTACAACCCTGGCCCCCTATGACCACGGAACCGGGGCAATGCCCCCTTTCCCTCTTGTCGGCGGCCCTGGTTATTTGTACCACTGAAATTCAACATTCTTATACTGAACTTCTTCATATTAGCTAACAACATAATCATCCTAAATATCAAACAAAACACACAAGTAGTTGTAAATATGAGCATTTCAATAATTTAACAATAAGCCCAGCCTACTCATTAATATGCATGACATTACCACCAAAAACAATAGGGCACACCTACAGAATATGGGTTATTTGTGTACCACATATGACATGAAAACAGTATATCTATCTTGAGATATTGTGTTTACAAGCTCTTTTTGGCAAAACCATATTCAGCCCTGCCTACTACGCATATTAATGAAATTCAACATTCTTATACCATGAACTTGTTCATATTAGTTCTAACAACATAAACATCTTAAATATCAAACAGACAGGTAGTTGTAGATAAAAGTATTTCAATAATTTAACAATAAGCCCAGCCTACTCATTAATATGCATGACATTACCACCAAAAACAATAGGGCACAACTACAGACCATGGGCTATTTGTGTACCACATATGACATGAAAACATTAAATTCAACATTCTTATACAGCATAGGCAGCAGAACCAAATTTTTGACGTCTTACAGCGTTTTTAAATCTCCACCCACAGGTAGTGCTGCAAGTTCTTACCAAGTTTTTCTGGCTTTACCATGGCCCAAATAAAATTCTACCAGGCATAGAATTTCCAATCATTTTCAAGGACTGAGATTTAGAAAGAAATTTAAAGAATTACATAAATATTTAGAGCAGTCATACATCAAAAATTTCTGCATGAATTAAAACTGATAAACTTTGATCAGACATGAAGTGCTATTTTCAAAATTTAAAAACTGATTTGCTTAATGTCAATAATCTTTGAACCATGTCCATAGACCTTTAACAATTATTTGACTTTAAATAAGAAAACATCAAGAATCATTTCATAATCTCCGACTGCCTTATTTCTGTAAATAATATTTGACATGCTCACACTTTAATAAAGATTATTGACAATTTCAATAACCGTTTTATCAATAATTTAATTCTCAGTTATTCTGAAAAGCAAAACATTGCTAGTAAGTTCCTTATTCTTAAGCAGAAAATGAAAAAAATGTCAAAGAAAGGACTAGCAATAAATATCTATGGCTGAATAAAGACCAAGACTATATTCTTCGGTAATAAATATATTTTGTATTTCATAATCTCTACTTTCAATACATCATTTCATAATTTCACTTTATATTTATGAATGAATCAAAAACACACCTCATTATAATTGTTCCTTTACTATCATTCATATGAAATAAACAAGCTTGACTAATATTAAGCCACAATAATGTTTGAAGAAGTTTTAAGCCACAAGTTTTTACCATCAGAACATATCTTGCTTTAGGGTAGAAGTTCCTCATTAGTTTGATCCAATTATGCAAGAATGTCATTAATCACTAAACCTGAATATAGGCAAATTATCTAGCACAAAACATTTCTTTTGATAACCAAGAAAAAGGGTGTTAAATCTGTGTGGATTTTTAAAGAAACAATCAAATATTTGCTTGACAGCCTTTAGATCCATTGATGCATTTCACCTGCTAAGCACATTTGAACTTTCCTGTACAACTGCCAATCCAAACTTGGAAGAAGTATACAAAAAGTCAATGGCTATTTCAGGGCAACGTTGGCTTTACATATTCATATCAGAGACTTCCACTGCAGCCAAAGAAAGTATACAAGGTTCCCTAGAATAAAATAAAACCATTCAATTTTTGCCCAAGAAATCGTTTAGCTAAAGGCTAAAATTATTGTTTAGATAATGCAAGATTCACTTCACCTTTTTCTTGAAAATAATATTATATTTTTAACACACACATGGGTATCAGCTGTTCAAATGTATCTGCCTCTTCTTTGCCCACTACCAACACCTTCTGTGTATTTATTGATTACCATCTTATCTCTTGGCTAGGTTCCATATTGCCTTGTTATTTCCAAAGTGATTTTCCCTCAATAAAGTGTTGTTTTCTACAGTTCAATCAGCGTCTTATCTTACTTCCGTAGTGGCAGTGGTGGGATATGAACCCATGCTATCGAAATGACTGGTGCCTCAAACCAGGAACTTGACACAAACCAACTGGATGACCGAACCCAAGACACAAGATGATAAGATACCACCTGCCCTTATCGATAAACCATCTGCTCATCTCGTGAGTTTATCCCAACACCCTTCCTAAACACATACTACCACACTCATCCCGTTAAACTCATTCTCGACACTGGTGCCACCACCAATATGGTGAAGGCTTTATTTGCCAACCTCATCAACCTACCCATTACACCCACCTCACAGGTGGCCCACCAAGCCGACAGCATTACTCCACTTGACGTTATCAGAGAAACTTATTGCGAACTCACCAGAGGCCCCCATACATTTCAGCTCGATGCCCTTGTGGTTAAACAGCTTGATGATGATGTACTTGCTGGAAACCCATTCCTTGTAACAAATGACATTGCTACCTGACCTCGAAAGAAACCCTCCTGGTGGCTGGTCAAACGTCTAGTACCAAAATTAAATGGACAGACCACTTGCTGCATGCCTTCAAGGCCTCACAGGAAGCTCTCCATTACAAGAAGGTCATTACCATTTATCAGCCCAATTACCAAGTCTGGATTGTTACCCATGGATCAGTTAAAAACAATGGCACACCTTTACATCCATAGAGATGACAAAGTCTTGCTTCTCAGCTTCTTTAACTCAAAGCTACACAAGCATTAAATCACATGGCTACCATGTGAAATTGAGACTCTCTTGCATCGGCGCTGCTGTCCAGCACTTCTCCCCATTCATCATACAGTCTAGACATAGGCCACAGGTCCTCACCGACAGTGGCCCATGTGTTCAAGCCTACCACAAACAAACTACAATGTGGTGAATTTTCTACAAGCTCGAGTCACTACATTTCTCTCTTTGATCAGTCACTATAGCGTTGAAGTGCAGCACATTATGGGTGTTGCCAACTTGCTGTCCGATTTCGCCAGCAAAAATCCACAAACCTGTCCTAATTATATCTGTCAACTTTGCAAATTCGTTGAAGAACTTGAAGATAGTGTTGTCCGATCCCTTTCAGTCCCCGATGTTATAGAAGATATGTCAAAATGCCTTTTACCGACCGCCCTGTGTGGCTTGCAACTCAACTTGAATGCCTGACTTGTGCCACACTCATTCCCATCTCACTCAGGGAATTCGTCCCTCAAAACAATCATGTCAAACGGTATACCATCGCTCAAGATGGCCTACTTATTGTGAAGGATGATCCACCGTTCCAACCCGCGCGCGATTCGCATCGTTGTACCAAGATCAGTCATCAATGGCTTATTCACTGCCATCCACATTCGCATTCACCACCCGTCTAAACACCAGATGAAATGCCTTATCCGTAGATATTTTTACTCCCTTGACATTGATTGCTGTATTGCCACCACTTGTGATACTTGCTTTCACTGTCCCTCACTGAAACAGATTCCCACCATGTTATGCTGAGTCCACTACTGACCCTCCACCACAGATTGGATTATCCTTTACTGCTGACATTCTATGTCACCAACATCAGTTTATCTTCGTCATGCAAAAACAGTTTCTTCTTACACCCTCACACTGCTAATCAGTAGGTGAGCACCACGAAGATATCAGTGATGCCCTTCAAAATTACTTTGTGCTGAGGTTCACCTGCTCGGTGATAGCACCACATGTATTTGCGTGATCTTGGTCCTGGAGTAGTTTCACCGCCAAAGACCCAACACTTAAACAAATGGGGATAACCTTGGAATTTGGTAATGCCAAAAATTCCAACAAAAAACCTGTGACAGGGAATGCTATCAAGGAACTGGCACTTGAATGTCTGAAACTTGATCCCAAAGGTGGTCCCCTGACACCATCTAGCATTGCTTTAGCGACTGCCAACATGAATTCCAGGATCAGGATAGCAGGTCTCTCAGCTCGCGAAATATGGACCCAGAGAGACCAAATCACTGGTGAACAACTGCCTATCAGCGACAGACAGCTGACTCTGCAACAACACTTTGATCGTACCCATAATCTGCAGCTAGCTCAACATCCAAATCCTATGGTACTACTGGTCCAGCTATTTGTGACGTCAAGGTTGGTGACCTTGTTTTTCTGTTCAATGACCGGAGCAAGATACCGCTCATCACAAGTATTTGGTCATTGCTGTTTGGGATGACAAATGCCAAAATCGAAAATTTGTCAAGTCTCATTTTCGTTCCAAAACATACAATATGCCCCTCCATGATTGCTATAAGGTTTAACCTAGGACTTTGTTACACTTTCCTCATGACACGGTTAGAGACATTGACAATGACAGCAGTGATAACTTTGACAATGACGCTTCCCCAGTTACACACCCACCTGGGCCCTCACCCCGCCCCCCCCTCCAGTCCCTCCACCTTCCTTGAGTATTGTTATGTACCTCCATCTGCTGCTGCACCACCTCAACCTGTGGACACATCCTGTTCAAACGTTCAGGACATTTTGCCGGTTTCTCCTGAGCTTGGTCTCCGTAGATCATCCAGACCTGGAAAGAAACTCCCTGGCAAAACCAAGACTGGGATCGGAATTAATACTCTCCAAAACATTAATACTCTGATAAACATATCGACCTAGAGAATTGTAGCGAGGTATTAGTTGGAAAACTCAGAAGGGACCTTCTGCACTAAGATGTAACTTCTAAATCGCACAAACTTTCCTGCTCCCCATGAAATTCTGAAGGAATGATAGAATGAAATTATGGTATTCCTGATAACCCTGCATTGCTTCCCAGATTACTTTGGGCCCCTTGAACATTACAAAGTCCCATTCAGGATAACTTTGTGGTACACTTCCAAACTCTACTTGACAGAACTGCTGAAAATGATCTTTTAGGACCAGAAAGGTACATTAATCTGCAGATATGCAAAAAATTGTGAGATATTTTACATTCACCGTGTTAAATTCTTTAAAAAAAACTGACACTGATTTGTTAATGGGTATATTCTTAATCATCAAATCAAACAGCATAAATTTTAACAAGATCAGGGATTTTTCAGCATCGGATTTGACATTGTGAAGGCAGCAGCATAAAATTGACTGGCAAAAGTGTTCACATTTCATAAATGAAGGTCATTGTCCACTGGTCTAAAATGGTCATCCACAATGTCTTCTGTGACTTCTTCAATTGTTGCTGGATTCCACTTGGGACTGTTGTCTCTATCTATAAGTAAAGCCCGGACACCTTCAAAAAAGTCATGGCCTCTCTGTGGAGACGAGATAAAAGAAAAATCATCTACATAGCTCTACACATGATTGCTCTGAGGGGCTTGTAGACATGATTGCTTGGAGGGGCTTGTACACATGATTGCTTAGAGGGGCTTGTACACATGATTGCTTGGAGGGGCTTGTACACATGATTGCTTAGAGGGGCTTGTACACATGATTGCTTGGAGGGGCTTCTACACATAATTGCTTGGAGGGGCTTGTACACATGATTGCTTGGAGGGGCTTGTACACATGATTGCTTAGAGGGGCTTCTACACATGATTGCTTGGAGGGGTTTGTATACATGATTGCTTGGAGGGGCTTGTACACATGATTGCTTGGAGGGGCTTGTACACATGATTGCTTGGAGGGGCTTGTACACATGATTGCTTAGAGGGGCTTGTACACATGATTGATTGGAGGGGCTTGTACACATGATTGCTTGGAGGGGCTTCTACACATGATTGATTGGAGAGGCTTGTATACATGATTGCTTGGAAGGGCTTGTACGCATGATTGCTTGGAGGGGCTTGTATACATGATTGCTTGGAGGGCCTTCTACACATAATTGCTTGGAGGGGCTTGTACACATGATTGCTTGGAGGGGCTTGTACGCATGATTGCTTGTACACATGATTGCTTAGAGAGGCTTGTACACATGATTGCTTGGAGGGCTTGTACACATGATTGCTTGGAGGGGCTTGTACACATGATTGCTTGGAGGCTTGGGGCTTGGAGGGACTTGTACACATGATTGTTGAGGCTTGTACACATGATTGCTTGAGGACTTGTACACATGATTGCTTGGAGGGCTTGTACATGATTGCTTGTACACATGATTGCTTGGAGAGGCTTGTACACATGATTGCTTGGAGGGCTTGTACACATGATTGCTTGGAGGGGCTTGTACACATGATTGCTTGGAGGGGCTTGTACACATGATTGCTTGGAGGGGCTTGTACACATGATTGCTTGGAGGGGCTTGTACACATGATTGCTTAGAGAGGCTTGTACACATGATTGCTTAGAGGGGCTTGTACACATGATTGCTTGGAGGGGCTTGTACACATGATTGCTTGGAGGGGCTTGTACGCATGATTGATTGGAGGGGCTTGTACACATGATTGCTTGAAGGGGCTTGTACACATGATTGATTGGAGGGGCTTGTACACATGATTGCTTGGAGGGCCTTCTACACATAATTGCTTGGAGGGGCTTCTACACATAATTGCTTAGAGGGGCTTCTACACATGATTGCTTAGAGGGGCTTGTACACATGATTGCTTGGAGGGGCTTGTACACATGATTGATTGGAGGGGCTTGTACACATGATTGATTGGAGGGCCTTCTACACATGATTGATTGGAGGGGCTTGTACACATGATTGCTTAGAGGGGCTTGTACACATGATTGCTTAGAGGGGCTTGTACACATGATTGCTTGGAGGGGCTTGTACACATGATTGCTTGGAGGGGCTTGTACACATGATTGCTTGAAGGGGCTTCTACACATGATTACTTGGAGGGGCTTCTACACATGATTGATTGGAGGGGCTTGTACACATGATTGCTTGGAGGGCTTGTACACATGATTGCTTGGAGGGGCTTGTACACATGATTGCTTGGAGGGGCTTGTACACATGATTGATTGGAGAGGCTTGTACACATGATTGCTTGGAGGGGCTTGTACACATGATTGCTTGGAGGGCTTGTACACATGATTGCTTGGGAGGGGCTTGTACATATGATTGCTTGGGGGGCTTGTACATATGATTGCTTGGAGGGGCTTGTACACATGATTGCTTGGAGGCTTGATGATTGCTTGTACACATGATTGTTTGGAGGGGCTTGTACACATGATTGCTTGGAGGGGGCACATGATTGCTTGGAGGCTTGTACACATGATTGCTTGTTGTACACATGATTCTTGAGGGGCTTGTACACATGATTGCTTGGAGGGGCTTCTACACATGATTGATTGGAGGGGCTTGTATACATAATTGCATGGAGGGGCTTGTACACATGATTGATTGAGGGGCTTGCTACACATGATTGATTAGAGGGGCTTCTACACATGATTGCTTGGAGGGACTTGTATCAAAAACTACCACAGATTTTTTAACTGTTAAAGTTTTTTTAAATAGTTTTTTTTTTAAAGAGGAAAAACTTAAATTTATGTATAAGTATATGAAAAAATATACACAATGGTATCCTTTGTAAGCCTTAGTTTTTATATTTTTTGCTTTTCCAAATAAGCAACAAAATATCTTTCGTTACTGATTTTTCAAAAACAACAACTTTAAATTCCTTTTTTGAAACCAGTGCAAGAAATTAACCACTTCCACTTTGCCTTTAGAGCTTTGTTATGTGGTGCAATGTTTTTTGTTTGTTTTTCCTCCATGAAAGTTCCCCTGCCAAATGTTATTTTTATTACCTGATTCTATAATCTTCACAGGGCTCCACAAATCACTTGTTAGGTTGTCTGGGACAAATCATGTTTGATTGGCATGAATGGTCTGTATTTCAGTCAAGCAGTTTGTGAGCAGAATTAAAAGAATTTACACACATAACAAAACAAAAAATGATGTATTCAGAAAATATCCATATGCTTTAAAAATCAAGAGGAAAGTGACTGCAATGAAAATAAAGATTGGCAAATCTGAAACACCACAATATAACCTTCCCACACTCACCATACAACCTTGTGAAATCCTGTATTCCATGAGCAAATCATCCTCAAGGTTCATGTTAGCACCTTCTCTGAGCTGTCTCAAGGATATTTTTAGTGATGTTGGTGATAATTTCCTCAAAATCTATCAAAAAAGGAAATGGGTTTGTCAAAGCAAATATTAAAAAGAAGAAAATATATCAAACTTTAGAATAAGATATCAATGTAGATGAAAATTATGCAATGATTTTTGCCCTAGGGATTTTTATTTTTGAGAGTTAAAGTAGTGTGTACATCATTTTGAAAGAGCGCTTAAAAAGCTGATGTCTGTGTGTGCAGTAGAAACTTTAATGACAAAAAAATTATGATTTACATGCGAACACTTTGTTTTAGGAGAACTCCACTCTACCACTCCTTAACAATAAATAAGGGGTAAGTTTAACATTCCAGTTCACCAGGACTTGTCTATAGAGCAGTTTCCACATCATGATAATGCTCTTTCAAAACCATGTAAAAGTACTGATAGTAATGTAGTTACTATAAATCATGTTAGGTCACAGTCTCTTCATAAAGTGTTCATTTGGAGTTTCTTGCAATATTTAAAATACGCAAACAGTTTATAGAATCGTATCAATTTGCTATAGATGGTGTAAACTCAAATTATAGCAAGAGCCATAATCATAAAAAAAAAAAAAAAGAAACAGATTTTGCAACAAATTTTAATTTTGATGGACTTAATATAATGATATATTTTGATATTTTGATTTCTTTTCCAAGTTTGAAACCATAACTCAAGTCAAGATTTGATATTCTTTCATTACTAGGTGAGACAAGTACTCCAATAATTACATGCATGCAACAAAAAAATATTAAAGTGTCGTATGTGACTGAAGTGCATTGCTAAATGGTAGACTGCTCTCCAAAAAGATAATCAGAACCAAAAAAAAAGGTGTTGTGGTTCCAATACTTTTTTTAACCGATTGATTTGCAATTTCTTTTATTAACTGTCATGTCAATGCATATCATGAAATATTTCTTCGAGGATATTTATTTATAAGCCACACCAACCAAAGCAGATCAATAAAATGTTGACAACATTAGCATTGCACAATAATTAACAACATTATCATAGCAAGTATGATGCAATAATGGTTGCACATATCCTATTTCAAGAATTTGTCAGCAAGCTTGTTAACACAATACCTCACAAACAATACACTGAATTCATACCATACGTGCCACACAATGGCCCATGATTTGTAGATCTGTAGGTGGGCTTAATGTAAAAAAATTAAATGCTCATATTTTAATAATCACAAGTCTCTTTTGTTTCATATGTGGTATAATTATGATGTTAGCTAGTGTGTACGTGTTTATGGTATAAAAACTTTGAAAGTCATCAATACGCATAGTGGGCGGGGCTTGATATGATTTTGCTAAAAAGAGCTTGTTAACACAGTATCTCAAAAACGATTAACTGGATTTGTGTCATATGTGGTACACAGATAGCACATGGTCCGTATATCTAACCTATTGCATTTTTGGTGTGATGTCATGCATACTAATGAGTAGGCAGGGCTTAATGTTAAAATCTTTTAAATGTTCATATTTAAACAACTACTGACAAATCTGTTTTGCTTCACATGTCTATTTATGTTTTTAGCTTGTGTATATTGATGTTTTTATGTTTCTAGCTTGTGTATACACATTTATGGTATAAAATTGTTGAATATCATTAATATACATGACATGGTGCATATTGTAAAGTTAGAAGGGAGGGAGGGGGGGCGCTGAATATAAAATATAAAAAATCTTGAAAAAGTGATACATTTATAGAACCATATATATGTCTTTTTGCATCATACTTGCATGTTATTTGTCAGTAATTATGAACATGCTTATGTTGTCAACAGGTTTTATTACTAATGTATATACCTTATTGTGAAAATGCTCCCATGTGCACCCATGTCATATGTGGTGCACAGATTACTTATGGTCCGTATATGCAACCTATTGGTTTGGTAGTGATGCCATATAGGTAGGGCTTTATGTAAAATTCTTAATACAGTGATGAATGTGCATTAGTACATCTTTTACATCATACAATTGTTGTCAATAGGTTCTATTTTATTGATATGCATGGTGGGCATGGCTTATTGATATACATATTTCATAATATGCAATGCCAGTTTGTAAAACCAACAACTAACAATGAAAGAATGCATTGGAACCACTAAACATTTTGGTTTTCTGGCTACTACATCATGGACATGTACACAACAGCTAACATCATAATTATACCAAGTATAAAACAAAATAGACATGCGGTTGTTAAAATATGAACATTTCAAGATGTTTACATTAAGCTCCATGTACTAATTCAATATGCATGACATCACCACCAAAAACAATAAGACACACCTACAGACCATGGGCTATCTTGTACCACATATGACATGAATCTGGTGTATTGCTCTTGAGATATCGCGTTTACGTAATGGCCATCACAAACATACATACACACACACGCATACACACACACATGCAATCATGACTGCATAGGTTCCCAATGTTATCGCATCGGAACCAAAAACACAACCTTCTTGGCAATGGAGTCAAGATTTTCACTGTGATTACTCTACTAAACATTCTTTCAGTAGAGGTAAGAGCAATACACTCCCTCCATCTACACTTATTTCCATGGGTCATGCCCCTAGTTTTGCTGATCTAGAGGGGTATTAAAACCAGTTTGTCTTTTCATGTACCTTGCCCCATTCTTTGCAAATTGTGAGAATTTTACATTTCCTGCACTTAGCGCTCCAACGTAAGTAATATGCAGCTGATTACAGTGTGACTATTCATGGCAGTTGCTTCAACATTGTGCTTAATTTGTTGCCTCCTTCAAATAAATAATAATACATTTGATTTATTTAGCGCTTTTTGCCAGAACCTCAAAGTGCTGAACCTCTTTGTGCCATCGTCTCACAAACTGAAAACCATCTCAAGTCCCTGAGGACTATATTCAGATGAGCAGCCATCAGCAGTCTGTAAACCAATAAGATACTATTACCCTGCTCCAATCATTTGTGCTGAGCACCAAGTGAGAGGGCAGCAGGTCCCATTTATTAAGTCTTTGGTATCACCTGGCTGGGAATCGAACCCACGACCTATCGGCTGAAAACAAGTGCTCTACCAATTGAGCTAACCAGTCAGTCAAAAGAAATGCAATGAACTATACTATACGCAAAGGGCCGTCTAACTGCATAGAGTGCTCAAGAATGGTGACAACTTGTAAACACTGATTGTGCCCTAAAATTGCTGACAAATCAACTAAACATCAAATTTAGCAATGCAACCATCAAGATCATATGGAAAATGGCACATGATAACAAAAACCTTCAAAGAATTAATTTAAACATCTGGAAGGAAGTCAAAAACCACCAAGCTCTCTGGTTTCCTTCATAATTTCTTTTTAAATTATAAAAATCATTTATTTAAAAAGTTTAGCTTCAATTTTTTTTCCTTTTCAAATATGTTATTAAACTTTTGTATTCTTAAGTAATATTAAATTATTGGAAAAATCTTTTGTCGTCCTAACACAAAAGTCAAAAATTGGTCGACCGAGCTCAGCCTTCTCTTTTTTTACTTCTATGATTTAATGACATCTTTTGCACATCTTGATTCTAATCAATGTTTACTACCATGCAACAATAAGGCACTTAAATCACATACCTCTAATTGCTTTACTGCCCATTCAGATCCATCTTGTTGAAGAGCGCTGCAAATGTCTTCTATTGTTTGGCCTGAGAATAACCTGTCAATATCTTTTACAACTTCAGATAGTACAAATGGTTTCTCTCTGTCCAGTTGACACTAAAAAAAGATTGAAATTTCACATTGCAGGGTTTCAAACAAAATTCATTCATCAGTATGAAAAAAATATTTTGTTTAAGATCTTTGTCTTCGGTAGAAACAACATTAGCTGAATTGCTTAAATGTAGTGAACCTTGAAAACACCAATAATCCTACTATAATCAGTTCATGTGCAAATTTGTAATATTACACATGGGCATACCTCTCCATTTTCTTGCATAAATCCTTTGTTTATTTATCATGTACCATAACTGCTTGAAGGAGTGTAGCTGATTCTAAAACAAGTTGTTGGCCATACCCCCAATCGCCATCTCAGGGGTCAAAATTTAATTTTTTGCCACTATTCCATTTTAAATCTACTATTCCATCTCATATTTTACTATTCCTGTTTTTTTCTTTAGAAAAACAACAATAACACAGATATTGAGTTTAATTTTTTGGTTTAACAATTTCTCAAAGATCTGGCAGCTGCTTTAGTTATGGATAAAACTTCATTTGCAGCATATTTTTAAGAGATGTGAACGTTTACTTACTGATTTGACTAAATGTGTACAAGCAAATAAATTTGAGCGTTTTGGGTTTACACGAGTTTAGTACCAAATTTTTCGGAGGTGCTCCAAAATTGCTCCAATTTACGATGCTAAAGTAAAAAAATTGTGCAACCAGTATGGTAAAAGTATTGACTCCATTGCCCAAATAGATGCTGGAATTCTTATTTCAAAATCGTGAAAAGTTTTATTTCTATAAAATAAATCATTATTTTTACGGAAAATGTACATGGAAATTTGGTTTTAGAAAAAACAGAAAAAATTCCCTTCAATGTCATTTAATCTTAATATCGCCTAACTATTTTGCCATACTCTCTAAGGCTTTCAGCGAAAATCTTGCATACTGTGATACCTCGCCATAAAAAATTTAAAACTACATCACAACCCCAGAAATACTATTCATATCACTGTCCTCTGGAAAACGCTGCGATGTTTGTGAATCATGCAGAGTTTCAGCTCTGTTGAAACCTGTTTTTGTTCGTTTATTTTGTAATATTTTTTTTTTTCTTGCAAAATTTATTTGATTCATCAGGTAATATTTACATGTGAATGTACTGATAGCCAAGATTCAAGTATTTTGACCGTGTATTTTTTTGGCGATTTTAAAGCTTGTAAAACGGGTCTGGATCAATGCCTAACGTTATGTTATTGTTAGTTTCACTGTCAGACTGTTTACTGCTGCACATCGTGGTGCATATCACAATGATTTATTTTACTATCCCGGCAGAATACTGAAAAATAATGATTTGGTATTCCGTTCGAGATTTTACTATTTTCGGAATAGCGGAATGGCGTTAATTTTGAACCCCTGCATCTAGGTGGAGAATCCATTCTCATCATTTTCAAAATCTTTATCTCATTATATTTTGTGCATCAAGTTCTAGAAAAGAGAAATGTTTGGCCAAGATCAAAGCTAATGCCATGACTTGAAAGTGTTGAACGACCCCCCACCCAAAAGAAGTTAAATTAAGAAAATATGCTAGGTCCAGATATTTTCTATTGGCGACACCCCCCCACATACCAAAGGTTGGCTACACCCCTGGATGCAATTGATCGAAACTGCTCTGGTGTTACATCTCAAGAATGAACAAAAACTTCCAGGCCTTCATTACAAACTTAGATGTATATTTACCTCATCATGAAATCTGTTTATAAGTTTATCTACATCATCAGATGAAGGGTTCGAAAGCTCCAACAAGTTGTTTTCTAGTTCAGCCATCTGTAAAACAAAAGAAAATATTAATAAAGCAATTAATTAAAACAATTGGGCAAGGGTATTTGCCATATTAGGCTAATAGAAGCTTCAGTGAACAAGCAAGACATGGAACAATTATTGAATGTTTGAACTGATAAAAACGTCAACCAAGACCATGTTAAAGCGGTTCTAGATATAATCTTGCTATTTATACAGCAAAGAAATACTATTCAAGGACATCATGACACAAAAAAAAGTTCCAAAGACTGAGGATGCCACACTTGAAATTAATTCTTATATTAAGACTATGGTATACATGAACAAATGCCACTTTGCAACTGCTGATATGAAGCTGACAATGAAGAAAGGTAAGAAAATTACAAAATAAAGTGATTGGGTACAATGACGGGCTTAGTATCTTCTGATAGGGTGGCATTCTGGCAAGTAGTGAGTCCAAATTTTATGGTTTGTGTTCTAGGCATGAACAAATAAATGAGAATGTTCTATAAAATGAAACTGATTAATGATTTTTTGTTATTAGATTTTATAATTCCGTTTGTCATTTTGTCAATTCAGGGGACATTTGTCCCTTGTAGTTACCACCGGATGGATACATTTGCTTTTGGTTGTAACAGCAAAGTCATGCATGACTTTGCACCCCATACTTGAACCTGCTGCCACCCTAAAATTGGAATGCTAGCTATGCCACCATAACTAAGTAATGCTTGAGACTACTGATGATAGAAAATACAATGATGAAAACTTTTCCCATGTTAACAGGACATTTGGACAACAGATTGATATTAAGCAAATGACCAGAGTAATTTTTACCTGTTGACATTCATTTTAACTTTGTCCACAATACAGCAACTCCAATGAATTATTTTGTTGAAACTCAACTAATTAAAAATGCAAACTAAATCACATCTAATTTTCACTTTTCATGTTCCAGAAACTTGAACAAATGAGGCAAATGGATCTGCTTTGAGGATGAATTTTATCCTCAAATTCACTTTGTAAAGTAAACCATGATTTCTATGTGCACATAGCCAGATTCACCGACATACAATTTCTACTGTTGAGAGCACTGTCAATCAGTAAAATATTCATGTAACATTAGAGAAGGGCTAATACAGACACGTCTGACCATTGAACTAATTCTTAAAATAGAAAAGAATTGTCCACTGGCAGGATGACCAAAAAGGTTCAGTCACACCAATAAAGATCCCTTTACCAACTGAATTCTCTGATCAAACATACCTTTGATGATTCTACAAAATGAGTTGCATAGCCTGAATGAAGTACATCTCTCCCTTTCAGCCTCTGTCCTGTAAGAGCTAAGAAAGTCCCCAACTCGCCACCAAACTTTGGCAGAGCAAACCCTCCGCCAACATCAGGAAACAAACCAATGCTGCATTCTGGCATAGCGAACAATGTTTTTTCTGACACTACACGATAACGACCATGAACAGTTAGTCCAACGCCCTTTTGAAAGACAAGAAGACAATATGGTTAATAAAGTTTGCATTTTGAATATTAATGGAGTGCTCAACCAGATAGCGAGAGAATGGGAATTGCCTCTGGAGAATTTATGCAAATTTTCACTATAAGTGATAATATCTTTCAGTCAACAGTCATGAGTATCATAAAGCTTGTTCAATCTTTTGAGTAATTTGAGCATTCATTCTATCACAAAAGACAAGGCAATAAATACTGAGGAGTGCAAACATCATTCCATATTTTAGGTGAGATCTGTTTTTAAAGTTCATGTAAGAAATTAACGTTGCCTACGAGAGAAGTGCTCTTATTAGTCTACGGACCAGAAAATAATATGTCCTCACTGTTTGTCTAAGTCTTCCTTTAAAAGACTTTTTCTTCCAAATCTGAAGAAGTAATTTCCGCAAAATGATTTGAATAACGTCACATGGCTGAAATTGATGTGTCCATAAATGACCAGTCATAAACTGGAGGAATCTTATTAATTAATCATACCAAGGGTTTCTTGGGCATCTGCACGGTATGGGACCCAGCGTATGACAAAATGTTTTTAAAGGTTCTAATTATACATGTTTTATATATGAGGGTAATATGCATACTTATTGTAGTTTATAATCTTTCCTCCAACTGATTGGTTGGGTAACAAAGGGAAAATTCCTGCAGCAATTAATTGGTCAAAGTTTTGGAGTGATCACGTTCTGCTAAAATCGGTTTGAAATGGTCTATTAAGAGCAAGTTTTGTCTTCTCTTTATCAAATTCTAACACCATTAGTGGCATCAAATCTAACATACAATAAAAATCTTGATGACATTTCTGAATTGGATAATGATAAATGTGATCTGACTGTAATGATTATTTCATAGTAGATATTTAAAAGCATTTCCACACATAAAGTGTGATAGGACAGGTACCAGGGGGAATGGTAAGGATTGGCTGTTTGTATGGGGTCAGGAGACTTAAATTAATTTAGTTGTATTGCAATTCTTTAAATTAATTTAAACATACTTTTATCTTCAACAGTCATTAATGTCCTTCAAATAATGCATAAAGTTTACAAAAACAGTGTCTGCAATTACATTTCCTAGGGAGGTCATAACATTTTGAAAGAGTCTATTAATTTTTCAGCTATGGCAGACAAAAATATAAGGATTTTCATTATATAAAAATTCATAATGTACGAAAGCACACACAGTTCAAAATCTTTGTAATTCTTAGATTTTCAATCCAAAATTTCAGTCATTGAAATTGATGGAACAATCTTTGCCAAGTTTGACATTTATTGGGGCAAGCTATGGAACAGATTCAAAAACTCTGTGCCACAAACAGCTGTTCTTCAGGAACAAACAAAGTGCAGCATAAGATTAAAACCAATAAAATTGAAAAGATAGAGAGGTTTGTCCAATCATACAATACGTATTTAAATAAAAAACTAAGTTCATGTTTGTTTGTGAAATGAAACTTTTTTGCCTTATATGATTGTAGAGGGATGGAATTTGTTATTTTAAGAGGAGAGTACTCAATAAAGTTGAGGGCGAGGAGAATGGCCTTAGCCTCGGCTGAAAAGATGGATGAGTGGTCAGGAAGTCTGCTACTGAATGGTTTATGGAGGTGTAATTTGAGAGTTGGTCTTTGATTTGGTTGTGGAGATTGATGAAGACATACCAATATCATTTTAGCTCAATGTTGCTTCAATGATATCTGCAACTGATCTATACATATCACTATTGGGTCAACTTTCCAGAAAAAATACAGTTTTTTTTTTATATCCTTCATAATTCTATGTTTATATATAACGATTTATCTAAAAATTCAGAATGAACTGAACAAGGGGTTCTATTCTTTCACATTATTTGAATCACTTTAATGTCTTCCTATCCAAATAAAGCTTGTTGTTGTTAAACCAATGTGAGGTTGTTGCTGAGGTCTCAATCGTAAGAGAATCATTTATGAGCAAATATCAATGCAACTTTTCCCTATGTCATTTAAACATTTTACTTTAATTATTCTAAGTATAATGATGGAACTCTCGAAGTAAATATATTTCCTGTTTTGTATGAATAAATTGACCTTCTAATACTTTATTCAAAATCCTCATAACTTTCGAATAATTATATGCAGTATTTTTGTTACTTTTTCATGCAAATTTTCATCCATATTCTCACAACATACCTTTATTATGCAAAATATCACTGATGTGCATCATGTGATACTACCTTCTTATGGATTTTTTCTTCATTATATTGCGTCACAAGACTTTGAATTTCATGCTTTCACCAACACGTGGGATGTGTTTACTTGAAACCTAAACCAACAAACAGCTGGTGTTATTTCAATGCACTCTCTGAGTGTGTCTGCAATTAAGAGCAACTAGAAGCAATTCATTCAAAAATACCAATCAAGACACACATGTCTTCCATAATGGGTCTGGGCAGTTTTTCAATGCCATAACCGTGGTTTTAAGCACAATGACAATCAATGCAAGCATGATTGGCAACCTAGACAATTATCTCCAGTTATGTTATATTTATCTTAGATTTTGAAAAGTTTTATTGCAGTATATATATTTTTTCTTGCAAATTTATTCCATCCTTTTCAAGTAAAATATTGATGGAAACTATAAATCTATCACTGCATGACTGGAATGAAAGATAGATGTTTCTTCATGTTGTAAGAAAAGGGTGATTTCATATTTCAGAAGATTATCAACAAGCAAAATGAATATACATTTTGTCACAAATTTTTCTTAATGCTTGGCTTTCATTGCATAGTCAGATAATAATAATCAACCAAGTTGATCCTTTTAGAGTATGAATCATATCAAAAAGGTGTGAGTTTGATCAAAGTGGGCTACTATTCTTCATACTATTGTGGAAAAAGGTTAAAAAAAAAAAAAAATGAAACAATTGGAGAGCTACTCAACTGATAATATTACATATTTGCAGATTTTCCTGAAAAAATTAAGCCTGAAATTTGACAGCATGGGAACAGTCAATTTTGAATTAATTTTAATAGGATTTTTGATATTTTAAAAACATTTTACCTAGTATTGCCCCTTGGTATCAGACTGACAGTATTCCTATTTTTGTCTTGTAAAGCATACGCATGGGCATGAATGTATATCAACCAATGCCAAAGTAATCCAACATATCAAAACAAGGTAGCATGCAATAACGTCTCTTGAGTTACAAAGTAAGCCACACCCACCATAGCAACGCAGTAACTAGGTGGGGGGGCAAACAATCCTCAAATTCGCAATCATGCATGCCATTTAGATGTTCGCGAGGCCTGCCGCAAGCTTTGGTCCATTTATAGTACTTCTCCGGATCTTTAGAGTTTTTAGCAAAAGGGATCAACAAAATTCAGTTTGCTTAGTGTTTTGGCTAACAGCAATCAGATTTACAAAGCCCGCAGAGCCCGTAAGCCCAATTTTTGTTCACCACTTTGCCGTCACTCAATCTGTGTGCAGAAATTTGTTTGTACAGTAAATTGCATTGACTAAATGAGCGCGCACCGGTAGCTAGTTGTACTGTACCAGTACCACGTAGGATGTTGCACCACGTAGGATGTTTGCCCTAATTAGTTATACAGATTTTTAACTTCAGCAAATTCATGCAGTGTGATTGGTTGATAAAGCTGTCAATCATCTAACTCACACAGATTAATTACTTACTCCTCCCATAGATATCCCATTTATAAGAGCAATATATGGCTTTTTCATGTTAGCTATCTGGTGGTTCAAGATATATTCTTCTCTAAAAAAGTTGATGTGAAGATCTCCGCCAGATCTCCCGGAATCTGTAACAGCTGCAAGAAAAAAGACATGGATGTGAGTGGGCACATATTATGAATGAAGAAAACTCATGTTTCTTAAAGTGGTCCTGCCATGGGGGTCGGAACTTACATTAAATATGTTAATTGGTTTAATTGATTTGCAAAAATATAGCTTTTTCTGTACAAAACCCAATCAATTGCGAGAAAATTGCAAAAGAAAAATGATTTTTATGTCACCTTGACAAGGAATAAGGCTCATTATGCAATGGCGTCATTTTGGGAACACCTGTATGTAAACAATGCATTGATGCCATGTATAACGTGTGTTCACCATTAAAATTTCACAACTAATATCGATAGCATCTCTGTTTGTTCTTCTAAAATATTACATTTTCAAGCAAATATTTAAAAAAAATGCCACAGCGTTGTGTAGTTGGAGGATGCAGTAATATAAATTCTTAAACTTAAAGTCGTTTATCAATAGCAAAGGGCAACAAAACGAGACAATTCTGGACATCTTTTGTGCACTTGACATGAACCAATTTTTCAGGGCTTACCGGGTACAGTATCATATTCAGCTCACGCCAGATTGTTACCCCTGTTCTGTTTGATTTAAATAGTAGCTTGACCGCATCGTCTCTGACATGAAATTTTTTACTGTTTCACAAGTAATAAAAATAAAAATTAAAATGAAAGAAACAGAGGAAAAAAAAAAAAAACTCAGTGAGATTCGAACTCATAACCTCTCGCTCAAAAGGTGAATCCGTAACCAACTGGGCTAAAATAGTTTGAAAATTTTCATATTTCATATATTGTGTTGAATATGATTGAAGGAAGAAAAATTGATCAAATAGAACTGAATTGTAATTATTGTGTCCATATGCCAAGCCGTTAAAAAGTAAACTAACAAAATGTTCACAATTTCTTCAGAAACTTTCAATTCAATTGCAAAAACGTAAACGGATTGCATGAATGAACTATTCAGTTCACGTAGGCCTGTTGACTAAATGTCAAGTGACAGAGACTTGAACATTGATAAATACAACTTTATATTTCCATTCAACTTAAAAAAAAAAGGTAGATGTTATTGCAAACACTTCAATTTGATTATGTTTAACAAAATATTACTTGCGAAACAGTAAGAATTTCATGCTGACTATATGCAGGCTTTGTACTGTAGGACCATGTAATTGCCGACTATATGCAGGCTTTGTACTGTAAGACCATGTAAGGGTTGTAAGCCTGATCCTTCTTTCTTGTCTGCAAGCAGTTCAAATTCAAAAGGAACAACCCTTTATTATAAGAATGTTCTTAATTTATTTCCAAATCATTTTTATCATACTGTAGCTTGAACTTGAAAATGACAAATTAAGATCTGAACAGCCTAAAAAACTTTTGCAATCAGACGCTATTTGTACGTGGTTAGTATGAGTGTGATGCATTTTGTACAATCAGTAGTCCCTGAAATGACATAGCAAACTGTTATGATGTCACAAATCCCTTTCAATTTGTTTTTCGGAGCAAGCAATAAATAATCAATTTCTACATTAAGTCACTTTTCATCATGAAAATGGACTTATTTCCAGGCTTTCTTGACGGATTATTGAATTTATGGATATGAAAAACATATAACAGGTTAAATCTCATTTTTTTTTTTGTTGGAAGGCAAGGCAGGACCACTTTAATGAAATGGATACTTTGCACTTTTTAAGGGACATCTTGAGGAACATACTGTAGGAGTTTAGTATGCTTTGTTACAAAGTTTTGTTCAGTTTTAAATTTTCAAGTAATGACTTTTGTTTTATTTGCTTTTCAAATAGTTGCTTTTAGAATAAGAAAGATACAAATATTATAAGACTTTTTTCGTTGAGAATATTTTTTTTGGTAAGTGCATGAAATAGCACATTCACATTTGAATAAAATTCACTGTTTCAATTACCTCAGTTCAATACCTGCCTTTCCTACCCTCTCTCCCTTTTCGTTTTATTTTATTTATCACAAGTTTAAAGGTAACACAAGATAAATTTAAAATTTAATATGTTGCATATGGCAATTCGTGGAACAGAAAATTCTAAAAATGCTATAAGCCTAAAAAGAATAGTATTTTTCTAAGAAAAATTAAATGATTCAGTGATGAAAAGTTAATTGTCTACATGGAATTTCAAAGAAGGCAAACTAAAAGGTGTAAAACAATAGAAGTAGAAAGAACAGGTATTGATAATAGGGTAATCATTGCCAAGTTGTTTTGTTTCTTTTGACAATTCTTTTGTTTTGCTGCAAAAGTTTATCATTTTTCAAGACTTTTTTTCATTCCGCCTTCAATCTGCATCCAGAATTGTAAACACCTTATCAAATGTTTGTTTGTCTTCAGAATTTACATTATATCTTTAAAATCTCCTCTAGTGAAGGAATTCTGCCTTTTCCTTTGATTTTGTTTTACTAAAGAATGTATATTATACCTTTAATGTCCCCTCCAGCACAAAATGCTTTCTCTCCTGCTCCTTTGATGATAACTAAAGATGTTGAACTATCTTCATCCCATTCCTGAAAGAAAAATGAACTAGAATGGTAACTACCGTCATGGTTTGCATGCCCATGCAAATTGACACCCATATGAAATGACCCAGCCGATTATAAAAATGGCTTGTCATACTACGTTCCACATGGCATCCAATGTCCCACATGGCATCCCATGTCCCACATGGCATCCCATCCCTTGTCCCACATGGCATTTCACAATTATCTCCCACATGGCATCCCACCCCATGTCCCGATGGCTTCCTATCCTACGTTGTCCACATAGCCTCCTACCTTATGTCAAACATGGCATCCCAACCTCCCATGGCCTCCTACCCTATGTCCCACATAGCCTCCTACCCTATGTCCCACATAGCCTCCTACCCTATGTCCCACATAGCCTCCTACCCTATGTCACACATGGCATCCCAACCTTTGTCACTCTGTATTACTCATGGCATCTCACCCCTTGTCCCACATGGCATCTCACCCCATGTCCCACATACCATCCCATGTCCCACATGACATCTCATCCAATGGCATTCTATGCTATGTCCCACATGGCATCCCACCATATATCCTAGGTGGCATTCCACCCTGTCCCACATTGCATCCCATCCCATGTCCCACATGACTTTCCATAGGTTCCATAAAAAGTCTCATCCTAGCTATCACAGTCCCTGATTGAGCATACTATGTATGAAAATGTCAGTTCATATGATAACTTATATGCAAATGAACTGTTGAATAAGAAAAAGGCAGAGTCAAATTTTGTTGCAACATTTGTTGAAAAAAATTTAAGCAAATACAAGATGATAGAAGAAATGAATTACTTTTAAGAATAGCATTTTCCTCACACAAAAATAATGTAACATGTATTTCTAACAACAACCTTTGTTATAATACCAAAATCAATAGACCAGCAGTCTTAAACCATAAGAATGCAATATATAAATATTTAGGATGTCGAACAAAAATACCCAAATCTTATAACTAGAAGTAGAAATCCCTCATGGTTCCGATATGCTACCTTTGAATTGGCATTTAATTTTTTATAGTATTTCCTAATGTATTCTGTTCTTGCATGTTTAGTGTATTTTTCATACAGGAACATGTAGTTTTTGTATATTCTGTTTAGGTTTAAGTGTGAAGGTTTTAGCCTGAAGCTTTAGGCCACAATCACAACAACCACTGACAAATTATATTTGGCCCTGCCAGACATGATTAATGATGAATCAAACACTGCAATCCTCCTTGCTTTTACCAATAGCACCATACCAAGTTTGATTTGTATCTGACATAGGGTTATGGAAATATGAGCATTAACATAATTGTACATTTAGCCTGTAATATTCATGACATCAGCACCAAACACAATAGGGATCATCTACATACCACAACACACCCATATACCAGTATGACATAAATCCACCTTAATGTTCTTGAGATATCTTGTTTACAAGCTTGTTAACAGAATTTTATATTTAACCCCTTTTACTAATTAATATTCATGACATCAGCACCAAAAACAATAGGAACATCCACAGACCATACCACATTTATATACCAAGTATGACACAAATCCACCCACGGTGTCACATACACACATACATACACCCTCACACACATACACTTACACACCCATACATACATACATGCCAGCATGACTACATACTTACAGTATGCTATCGGAGCCAAAAATATATCACAGTATTTGTATTGATGTTTTTATAAGTATTTTTTTCCATGGAAAAAGAAGTATCTTACTGTATATTATGTTTTGAAAAAGTATATTTCACTTTAAATTATTCTGAACTTCAGCAAACTGTGTGTAAGCCAAAGGCAAAGAACATTTTAATATTCTTTGTTAAGGACTGCTATATTCTGGTCAAATTACATGTATCCTCAGCAAGGTGAGTACAAGATGACAAACTATCATTCCCAAGTCCTGAGGCCTAATATCTAAAATATTACTCATTAGTCAATTATCAATTCTCTACAGAAGGATTTCCATAATTTTGTTCCCAAAGATCATCCATTCTCTTAGGAGTTTAAGTAAATGTTTGCTATCCACATGCATATCACATGTTCACAGAAGCAAATGTCACTGCATAAAATCTTGAAATTCAATTGATTTTATGCCAGATGTACTGAATTATATTTGTCAAAACCTGTCAAAACACACACAAAACTTCTTGGATTTAATGAAAACAATTGATCTGCAAGTAACTGAGCTTCCTCTTCATAAATTGATGCAATTATTTGCACTTTTGATGGTTCTGTTTACCTATATCTTATTTTAAACAACATTCAAAAATGCACTTCACTGATTTAGTTATAAGAACAGTGAAAAAACAAGAAGTATGACTAATAATCCTGATTGAGTGTAAAATGCATGCATGCAGATTTGCACGTAAACTGACAGCTTCCATCAGTTTCTTTCTAAAAATATGGATTATTATGCATTTATTCATATTTTGTTGCTTGTCACAGCGTTAAGGTTTCTGCCTCGAGCTATAAGCCACAATCACAACAACCGATGAAAAAATGTATTTGGCTCTGCCTAACATGAGTAATGATGAGGTCAACAACTCAACCTTCTATGGGATCCTGTATCCTTGCTTTTATCAACATCATACCAAGTTTGATTTAAATATGACATGGGTTTGTGAAATGAGCATCAACAGAATTTCACAGTTAGTCCCACCCTCTCATTAATATTTATGACATCAGCACTAAAAACAAAAGGAATCAGCTGCAGACCACAACACCCCCAACTACCAAATATGGCATAAATCAACTTTAATGATCTTGGGATATCGTTTTTACAAGCTTTTTAACAGAACTTTACATTAAGCCTGCCTACTTAATATTCATGACATTAACAACAAAAACAATAGGATCATTTACATATCGTTTACACATCCCTATACCAGGTATGACATCAATCCACCAAACAGATCTTGAAATATCGTGTTTACAAGCTTGTTAACAAAAATTTACATTTAGTCCCACCTACTAATTAATATTTATGACATCATCATCAAAAACAATAGGGATCATCAACAGACTATCCATATATCAAGAATGACATAAATCCACCACACAGTTCTTGAGATATCGTGTTTACAAATTTCTGTCACAGCCATATACATATTTACATACATACACACACACGCATACATACATACATACATACATACGTCTTTCCGGCGCCTATTGGGGACACAGGTTGTATTAATGCAAACTAGAGACTTCTGTAGTACAGTCAGTGATTTTTACCTCCGCCAACAAAGTTTGAGGGAGGTTATGTTTTTGCCTGTTTTTGCAGAGATCAAAATCTATTTTTCTACCACTGTTTCATGGAACAGTACTTTTTAATACTGTTCCGGATCAGATTTCACTGTTCCAACTTTTAAAAAAATTCTTTTTTGAAATGGGCCTAATCTAGGCTACAACTTATTTTATTGGTCAATAATCAATATGTGCATAATATATCAGTTATAAGTCTTACTTGTACATGATGTAGCATCCAGTTGCATACAGTTGTATGCCTGCAGCCTTGTGTATGTATAATCATGGCTACTTAAGTTGACAATTGCAGGCAAGGTGGGCAAAGCTTTTGCTTTGTGAAGGAAATTCTTTCTATGATAATCTTGTTTGACAACATGCATCCTTTTTTTCTTTTTTGGGCAGAAATCAAGTTTTTGATCATTGATGCCACATGCTTATAAAAGAACACTGTTCCACTGGAACAGTGATTTTTGAAAATGTACTGTTCCTGCATAAAAAGCACTGTTCTCAAGAACAGCAGAACAGTGGCAGATTCAACCTCTGGTTGTTTGTTTGTTTGTCTGTCATTAAGATATCTCAAGAACTGATGATTTGATTTGGATTAAATTTAGTGTGTGCTTTGGTTACTGCTTAAGGAAGAAGTGATTACAATTTGAGACATATTGGAACAGGAAAAGGGTGAAAATGGGGGTAGATACATGTTTTGCTCTGTTTGTTTGTCTGTCATCAAGATATCTCCAGAACTGATAATTGGATTTTGATTAAATTTGGTGTTTAGTTTTGTTACTGTTTAATAAAGAAGTGATTAAAATTTAGGACTAATTGGAACATGGAAAGGGCAGAAATTGAAGATTGGGGATGTTTTAGTATGAGATTTGTCAAGACTTAAGTTGTTAAGACTTAAGTAAAAACTTTCCAATGGAAAGTGCTGAATGACTTTGCGCTCTGAATGAAGATCCAAACAATTAATTTTCTGAACTCAAAGAGACTTACATCAATGTTATCTGGAATCAATAAAAATAAAACAACTGGTTTCTGCCATGAATGGCAAATGATGGAATGTGAATCCTGACTGAATACAGCTCAAACAATGATGCTTCACTTGAATAAAACTCAAAACAATGGTATGGCCTTAAAGAAATCCAGTCAGAAGATAATCTTTAAGTGTTCAGATTGCATATCTTCATTACAGATCAAAACTTATGGATGAATCTTGGTGGGCCTAGGATTTCTGAGGTAGATTATATTGGGTATGGGGATCAAATGAACTCTTAAAATTATTCTAGGCATGTTGGAATTGCAGCAGGGTAAAGGTATGCACTCTAGAGAGAGCGAATAATCTAGTTTAATAAAGTTTTCATCATTTCTTGAAGCCTGCTCATGGACCATCTGTGCTATGACATTAAAAAGTTAAAAGAATATTGTTCTCTTCATCAAACCTGTGCAAGCAAAGTGGAAAAATCATCCCACCAAGCTGGATATGGAATTGGGAATGAATAGCCCTATGCCCAGCGAGTCTGTGGAAAACCCAGTATGTGTGTATCTAACATCCCACCTTTGTAGTGTGTATGCTATGTTGCCAAATGGCCTGGATAGTACTCATTCCAATTTGCTGGACATGAAACTGGGAATAAATAGACCTATCCCCAGTGAGTCTGTGAAAACCCAGTATGTGTGTTCCAACATCTCCACTTTGTAGTATGTATGCTACAAGTAGGAAAACCCATTCTAATTTTCTGGACATGAAACTGGGGTTAAATAGCAACATCCCCAATGAGCCTATGGTAACCTAGTAAATGTGTCCACATCCCCAATTCCCTGTTTAGTGTGCATGCTACACATAGCAAATTGGGGATCAACAATTTCACTTTTCCTGACATGAAATTGGGGATAGGGTTGCCATTTGCCATGAAAAATCATAACTGCCACATTTTTTCCCAAATTTCGAAATTGTTTTTTTAAAAGTGCAATGATTTTTTTTACACTAAATGGCTCTTAGTAGTTTTTCCTTTACTAAAATTAGATTGCAGAAAGAAACATTCCTTTAAAGTCAAATTTAAGAATGTTCACTTTGTATTGACCTGTTGATGCCTGAAGTATTCTACCCTTCTGTTTAATAGCTTTTTCTCAGAACCATGTCAACTTCATGATGTACGCTGATTAATAAGGTCATTTTGGGTAAACTGTTGAATAAAATGGTTAACCTTAATCAATTGTCCTGTTGTTTTTTTTGTTCTTTTACATTATTTCAAGATAAAGTGTAGATGTTTTTGCTGCCAAATGATCAAGTATGAACTGGGGATATTCCAAGAATCTACAGGCTGTCCCATTTTTATTCCATCAAAATGACCTTTTTAATGCTAGCTATACCAGCAGTGAGAATTGCAACAATATGAGTTATATCTCAGAACCGTTGAATGAATCTGAAAGTGGTACGGCAGAATTGAAAGTAGTACAGCAGAAATTGGCCAGAGCTTACTTTATTTGCTTAATTTGTATAGCGTAGGGCTGAAAAGTGGTATAATAGCTGCCGTACTGGTTCCAACAGGCCTGCTATATCTCTATTACCAACCCCTACCTCCCTCCCAAGTTGTGAATAGCATTGTAAAATCCCACTGCTAAGTGTAATTCACACAGTATCAATTGATGTTGCTCCCCTCGACTATGCATTTGTAAAGTACAGGGAATACATGCAATTGATATAAGGCTACAGAGTGGTGGCCACGAAATGAAACATTTGGGTAACATGTTAGCAACACTGTGCTGCTTTTTCACTGCTAAAATATGAGATGAAACCAACAAGTTAAATGAAAACAAAGGATATGTTCCTTTTGTCTTTCACCACAATTTTGATTGTAACACACAATGAACAACACAAAAACCTGGTTCAAGTTATCACAGTACCTTTCATACACTTAACTGCTTTCTTCCTTACATTTGTGTGGGGCAGGCCTGTAACCAATCTTTGGCATGATGGGGTCATGCCCCACCATACAGGGATCTGTGCCCTCTTGTGTGAAGTCAAACAAAAAATAAAACACAAGATTATATGGAGAATGTGTCGCCATGCCTACTCTTGAAGTGTCGGTGCCCCTTTGAGAATGGTACTGGCTACCTGCCTGGTTTAAAGGGCAGGGCTTTTTCCACAAGCGGTTTAGAGTATAGACCCCACTGAAATATTGCATTGGTTGTGCAAGGGGAGTATGTACCACATGTACTTGTATATTTGCAGTTCCTCCATAACACAGATGGTAGCCATCTATGTTACTCATTGTAAACTGTCAATTTTCTACAGTTAGTTTTTGGTCCATTTTATGCTTGTCTAAAACTTGTCTGGTAATTCGACATACTTGGTATTACAAATCAATACTAAACATACATTCCTCTCATTTTTGCTCAAACTGGTCAATATTACTGATGTAAGAAGAAATTTTAATTTTACATAAATGCAACTAACAAAACAAAGATAAATCCTGAAACTGGATATCATGATACAAACTGATGACCAATAACAGCATATATGAGAGCTGCAGTGGGATTCCCTCTTCAAATAATTAAATGACAGTTACAGTATGTCATCATTCCACTTTTCCCTACAGTCCATTCCTATAGTATTATTATACATAAAACAGGTAATCAACACCTGAAATGTATTGTGTACACATCATGCACTCTGTACTTGTACAATGTTTTACAATCCTACATTTGAATTAACACACCATTCCAAAACATCATAAAGCACACCAACCTAAAAACATGGAACACTGTGAGCACACCCATCTAAAGACATAGGGCACTGTGAGCACACCCACCTAAAGACATGTGGCACTGTGAGAACACCCACCTAAAGACATGGGGCACTGTGAGCACACCCACCTAAAGACATGGAACACTGTGAGCACACCCACCTAAAGACATGGAGCACTGTGAGCACACCCACCTAAAGACATGGAGCACTGTGAGCACACCCACCTAAAGACATGGAACACTGTGAGCACACCCACCTAAAGACATGGAACACTGTGAGCACACCCACCTAAAAACATGGAACACTGTGAGCACACCCACCTAAAGACATGGAGCACTGTGAGCACACCCACCTAAAGACATGGAAGCACTGTGAGCACATCCACCTAAAGACATGGAACACTGTGAGCACACCCACCTGAAGACATTGGGCACTGTAAGCACACCCACCTAAAGACACCGGGCACTGTGAGCACACCCACCTAAAGACATTGGGCACTGTGAGCACACCCACCTAAAGACACCGGGCACTGTGAGCACACCCACCTAAAGACATGGGGCACTGTGAGCCCACCCACATAAAGACATAGGGCACTGTGAGCACACCCACCTTAAGACATGGAAGCACTGTGAGCACACCCACCTAAAGACATGGGGCATTGTAAGCACACCCACCAAAAGATATGGAGCACTGTGAGTACACCCACCTAAAGACATGGAAGCACTGTGAGCACACCCACCTAAAGACATGGGGCATTGTAAGCACACCCACCAAAAGATATGGAGCACTGTGAGCACACCCATCTAAAGACATGGAGCACACCCACCTAAAGACATGGATCACTGTGAGCACACCCACCTAAAGACATGGAACATTGTGAGCACTGTGAGCAAAGACACCAACACCACCTAAAGACATGGATCACTGTGACACTGACATGGAGCACTGTGAGCACACCCACCTAAAGACACAGGGCACTGGAACACTGACAAGGAACACTGAGCACACCCACCTAAAGACACCCACCTAAAGACATGGGGCACTGTGAGCACACCCACTTAAAGACATGGAACACTGTGAGCACACCCACCTAAAACATGGAACACTGTGAGCACACCCACCTAAAGACATGGAGCACTGTGAGCTCACCCACCTAAAGACACGTGGCACTGTGAGCACACCCACCTAAAGACCACGAAACACTAAGACACACCCACCTAAAGACATGGAGCACTGTGAGCACACCCACCTAAAGACATGGGCATTGTGAGCACACCCACCTTAAGACATGGGGCACACCACACCCACCTAAAGACATGGAGCACTAAAGACATGGAGCACACACACACCTAAAGACATGGAGCACTGTGAGCACACCCACCTAAAGACATGGAACACTGTGACAACACCCACCTAAAGACATGGATCACTGTGAGCACACCCACCTAAAGACACGGGGCATTGTGAGCACACCCACCTAAAGACACGGGGCACTGTGAGCACACCCACCTAAAGACATGGAACACTGTGAGCACACCCACCTAAAGACATGGAACACTGTGAGCACACCCACCTAAAGACATGGAACACTGTGAGCACACCCACCTAAAGACATGGAACACTGTGAGCTCACCCACCTAAAGACATGGATCACTGTGAGCACACCCACCTAAAGACATGGAACACTGTGACAACACCCACCTAAAGACATGGATCACTGTGAGCACACCCACCTTAGGCCATGGAGCACTGTGAGCTCACCCACCTAAAGACATGGAACACTGTGACAACACCCACCTAAAGACATGGAACACTGTGACAACACCCACCTAAAAACATGGAGCAATGTGACAACACCCACCTAAAGACACGTGGCACTGTGAGCACACCCACCTGAAGACACGAAACACTGTGAGCACACCCACCTAAAGACATGGAGCACTGTGAGCACACCCACCTAAAGACATGGAGCACTGTGAGCACACCCACCTAAAGACATGGATCACTGTGAGCACACCCACCTAAAGACATGTGGCACTGTGAGCACACCCACCTAAAGACACGTGGCACTGTGAGCACACCCACCTAAAGACACGAAACACTGTGAGCACACCCACCTAAAGACATGGAGCACTGTGAGCACACCCACCTTAAGACATGGAGCACTGTGAGCACACCCACCTAAAGACATGGGGCACTGTGAGCACACCCACCTAAAGACATGGAGCACTGTGAGCACACCCACCTAAAGACATGGGGCACTGTGAGCACACCCACCTAAAGACATGGAGCACTGTGAGCACACCCAACTAAAAACATGGAACACTGTGAGCACACCCACCTAAAGACATGGATCACTGTGAGCACACCCACCTAAAGACATGGAACATTGTGACAACACTCACCTAAAGACATGGATCACTGTGAGCACACCCACCTAAAGACATGGAGCATTGTGAGCAACACCCACCTAAAGACATGGATCACTGTGAGCACACCCCCCTAAAGACATGGAGCACTGTGAGCACACCCACCTAAAGACATGGGGCACTGTGAGCCCACCCACCTAAAGACATGGAACACTGTGAGCACACCCACCTAAAGACATGGAACACTGTGAGCACACCCACCTAAAGACATGGGGCACTGTGAGCACACCCACCTAAAGACATGGGGCACTGAGCACACCCACCTAAAGACATGGAACACTGTGAGCACACCCACCTAAAGACATGGGGCACTGTGAGCACACCCACCTAAAGACATGGAGCACTGTGAGCACACCCACCTAAAGACATGGGGCACTGTGAGCACACCCACCTAAAGACATGGGCACTGTGAGCTCACCCACCTAAAGATATAGGGCACTGTGAGCACACCTGCCTAAAGACATAAAACACTGTGAGCACACCCACCTAAAGACATAGGGCACTGTGAGCACACCCACCTAAAGACATGGAACACTGTGAGCACACCCACCTAAAGACATGGGGCACTGTGAGCACACCCACCTAAAGACATGGAGCACTGTGAGCACACCCACCTAAAGACATGAAGCACTGTGAGCACACCCACCTAAAGACATGGAGCACTGTGAGCACACCCACCTAAAGACATGGAACACTGTGAGAACACCCACCTAAAGACATGGATCACTGTGAGCACACCCACCTAAAGACACTGGGCATTGTGAGCACACCCACCTAAAGACACGGGGCACTGTGAGCACACCCACCTAAAGACATGGATCACTGTGAGCACACCCACCTAAAGACATGGAGCACTGTGAGCACACCCACCTAAAGACATGGAACACTGTGAGCACACCCACCTAAAGACATGGGGCACTGTGAGCACACCCACCTAAAGACATGGGGCACTGTGAGCACAACCCACCTAAAGACATGTGGCACTGTGAGCACATCCACCTGAAGACATGTGGCACTGTGAGCACACCCACCTAAAGACATGGAGCACTGTGAGCACACCCACCTAAAGACATGGGGCACTGTGAGCACACCCACCTAAAGACATGGGGCACTGTGAGCACACCCACCTAAAGACATGGGGCACTGTGAGCACACCCACCTAAAGACATGTGGCACTGTGAGCACACCCACCTGAAGACATTGGGCACTGTGAGCACACCCACCTAAAAACACACCCTAAAGACATGGATCACTGTGACACACCCACCTGAAGACATGGGCACTGTGAGCACACCCACCTAAAGACATTGGGCACTGTGAGCACACCCACCTAAAGACATGGGCACTGTGAGCACACCCACCTAAAGACATGGACACTGTGAGCACACCCACCTGAAGACATGGGCACTGTGAGCACACCCACCTAAAGACATGGAACACTGTGACAACACCCACCCTAAAGACATGGATCACTGTGAGCACACCCACCTAAAGACATGATGCACTGTGAGCACACCCACCTAAAGACACCGGGCACTGTGAGCACACCCACCTAAAGACACGGGGCACTGTGATGGAGTCACTCATAAAAAAAGTACATGTAACATCATAAAATGATTAATAATAATCATATTTTTTATCAAAAGTTGGTGGTAAAGTACAAGTATTCTTACTTGTTGATGGTTAATAACATTCAAGTTCTGATCAATGGCTAAGAACAAACGTCTACATAAACAAAACATTACAAAACATTCATAGCTTTTTCTCTTAAGCCAAATGATGTGTAGCAGAACTATTGTGTGCGCACTGGTACAGTGTGTAAAATAATTTCAGTTACCAAGATTTTTAGGCAAGTTTTATGCCTGAAAACACCCACATTTTATTCCATTATTGTTATATTTGTTTTCTTTTTGCTTGAGTGACGTAATACGTGCACAAAAAAACACTGAAATTGGGGAACGCCGAATGGATGGCCCAGACTGGATTTACACTGGTGTATTAAAAAAACTGCTTCATGATGCATACACACTTTTTACGCCAGAATACATGGAATGTTTACGCCAGAATACATGGAATGTTTACGCCAGTACATGGAAACTGGGGAAGGTGCTCAGATCAAACCAAAAATGTTAGTGCGCATTCCTGACTTTGGTGAATTAAAAAACGGGGATATCCCTGTTTTGCGAAGTATCCCCAGTTCATGGGTGTGTATCCAAATGGTTGTCCCTGAAAACATACTGTACGTATAAATACACATGCCAGCACAACATTGTAGGTTCCTTATGCTATCACATCAAAACCAGAAATGAATATTTGTAATTACAATCAATCTACTACATTACACATTTTGCACCACATTTTGCATACTGCATATTGGGGAATCTCCAAACTAGATCAGCAATACCTGTACCTCATAAACTAAATTAACAGTCTCATCAAACTATAGACTGTTTTAATATAATTTTAATGTTCATTTTATCAGACAAAAAAAAAAAAAAAAAAAAATGTAATTAGTTTATTAATTAACAATACAAATTTCATGATTCTTTGTGCAATTCTCATCTAACTCTTTAGATATTTCAGACTTCAGGGACTCTTCACATTTGTAATTGCACTTTTTGAAGGACAATTATCCCAATTTCATAACATCTTATTTTGCTTTATTGCAGATTATGACAGCAGGATGACGCACTTAAATAATCGTATGTCACTACTACTACCATCTACTCACATTTTTGACAACTTAATTAGCACGCATATGGAATATCAGGTTTTGTGTTGTTGGTTCCCATGTGACCAAGCTGTACATCCACATGTGACAACTCATAATGTGAACGTCACAGTGAAAATTATTCACAGATCAATGGCAGACAATACGCACGAGCATTTTAATATGATTTGAAAATAATATCGACATGACTAAGTTTTGCAGAATATTTTACTTTAGCTGTTTGTTTTGTTTGTTTGTTTGTTGATGTTTAACAGCACCGCGACTTTAGCAAAGCAAGAATAAAACTCACTAATTGTATGTGAGTCCCAGTGAAGTTTTTATTTTCTCCAATGAATGGAATGAAAGATTGATCAATCAAGTTGAACAACCTATCACTTGATGAAAGTTTGAAGGTGCCTCACAATGGTTTGGAAAATGATATACGAAAGGAAGATGATCATTGGTTTGTTGATGTGTTGTCATTCATTCCCCCACCTTTTAAAACACATTTACAAAGTGAAAGAAGTGTGCATTTTTTTCCCAACCATGACCTCAAATTTCATTTCTGAAGCTGTAATTAAATAATATATATTTTTAGTATTAAATTAGAAGGTGTCTTTCAAAGTTATAAAGTCACACCAGAGTTTATCTTGTTGGTAAAAATATTCATTTATTCTACCTTTAAATTTGTTTTGGTTGAGCCGTTAGGCTTTGATTAACCATTATTGGGGATGTACAGTAGCTATGATATACCACCGAGAAAGTGGGTGTGTAACATCAAACTACTGCAGGTGATTTCATTCATCAGTTACTTTTTGAAAGGGTGTTTTAAAGGTTAGACACTAACCAAAGCCCCTACCAAATGGTCAAACTACAAAGCCCCTGCCAAATGGTTAAAGTACAATCCCCTACCAAATTGTTAAACTACAAACTTCTACCAAATGGTTAAAACTACAAAGCCACTACCAAATGGCTAAACTACAAAACCACTACCGAATGGTTAAACTAGATGGTAATTTAGTCAATGGCGTTATCATTTTGGCTTGTTTCCAAGCAATTTGATTCAAATTGAAACAAAATATGCATACTTGTGCACAATATTGCAGACCATGTCTTTGCTTTTTATTATATTGACATGCCACTTACAAGCACTGTACAATGATTCCAATTAACTCCCTCTACTAGGCATGATTTGCGAAATGAAAAAACTGTATAGAAAATTTGAATAAATCTGAGGTCATAGAGATTTAAAATACTGACATTTATCACATACAGTGTAAGTTCATTGTGCACATTGCTCTGCCATGCAACGCAACATGTATGAATGATAGACCAGGCTGAAATTTGAAATACATAAATGATCACATGTAAATGAGCATTGTATTTTAAATACGTAAGTCTAATTGTCCACTCCGGACAACATGTGAGTGCTATTTGGAATGAGGAATAACAAGAAAAACATAGAGAAAGAATGTTCAATCACACTAATTCTCAACTCTGTACTGATCAACTAATTTAAGACTTAAAGTTCACATGTATTTTTTTTTAGAAGTCTTGATCTAAACCTTAAGATTTAAGTAGATTTACTTAGCTGATTGTCAACACCTCTGTTTGAGAAGCAGATGATGATATCTGTTGCCGAAAGCAAACAAATTACTTGAGACTGCCATTGAGTGTACAGGTAAACAATCAATCTGTTAAGGCTCACTGCAGCGTACAGTGGCCCCATATTTTTCTGTCGTGGCCCCATATTTTTCTGTCGTGGCCCTCAGGGCACGACAGGACTAAGTTGTAAACATCATGCTTAAAATCCGCCATCTTTTATTTGAGGTTTGTTTGGTTTGGTTTGTTGATGTTTAACGGCACCGAGACAGTTAATTGAGAACTATATTTTAAATCTTATTAAATGAAGAGAATATGGACTTCAAATTAGGTGCTATTTATTGAAGGTTTGTATTTTAATGGAAGTCGCAAAGAGGTTGTGAAGGAAAATAATATTAGTTGAAATGAACGAGGCTAGTCTCACCAGATGTAGTGAGATAAACACCTTACTCGGTAGGCACTACATGCTAGGCAATACTTGCAGTACTTGTATACGACCAGTAGTGGCTATAGCGTATACAGTCATACTGATTACTACACAGGATGCACTTCTGAAACTTAAAGAGCTAAGTTAACAGGTTAAGAAATTGTTGGTGTCCATCACGTACCACTGTAATCTTGCAACCTGTCAAATTTGGTGTGGGTAGAATTTGTTTCAGGAGAATTAACCAAGTTTTCAGATCATCTTTATTTTTCTATCTATTCTAAATGAATAAATTCAAACCTACCTTACTTTGTTCTCTTTAAGGGTCTTGTATAGCTTTTTGTTTTGAGGGATTTAAGCCCCCTCCCCCAAAAAAACAACAACAACAACACTGAAGGCCGTTTTCAGATTAGGGAGGACAGAGGCGTAAGAGTTAGGGCCCACCCCCGGAAAAAGGTTCTATATCCTGGTTGCATGCATGCTTTATTTTGATGAAAGTGTGAAATTATTAACATAAAAATGAAGAAAAATGCGTAATATCGTTGGAAATTTGGTTCGATTTTGGCAACATTTCCTGAGAATTTCTTGAATTGACAGTGCTTCACTATAAAGTAAAGAATTTTCTTGGAAATTGGAGAAAATTTTCTGGAAATTGAAGATTTTACCAAAGAGCTCTTTGATTTCACAAGAATGAAGGAGATTTCCCCAAAATGAAGGAGATTGATGAAGATTTCCTTCAAATTCATGAAAATTTAGCAGAAGTTAAAGAATGTTTTTTTTTTCTTGACGAGAGGGGGGCTATGATATTTTAGGGGTGAAGTCCCGCCCACCTTAAGGCATGTCACTGCTTTCTTTATTACTATCCATACAAAGAAATAAAATGACACCACTTTTTTAAAGGGTGTTCCTGTAGATTTGTTTAGTGCCAATTTCAAGCAATGAGATGGCATATAACATTGCACGGTATACCGATACTAAGAAAAGTACCGGTACAATACCACCAAATGAAAAATACCAGAGTACCGCTGTGTATCGTCAGTATCAGTACTTGCAAGAATAAGTTACAAAAGATACCTTTGAATCACTTTAAAATATATTTTAGCAATATTTGTTTTAAATATTTTAAAGAAATATATATGTATTTGAACATGGTACATCACCTCAAAAATTTCATAAGAACATAATATTTATGGGGAGACATGGTTGCAAAACTTACAAAATTCGTAAATATTCCCGCTATTCCTCGAACTTTTAATAACAGCAGGCCTAGTTAAGGTGCACTACTAGTTTCATGAATATGCAACATAGGCCTACATGTAGTACAGTAACGTTAGTACAGAGCGGGAAAGTACCGATTATAACTTTTGCAAACTTTCTAGGTCCAACTGTCATGAAATATGCCTGTATTTTTATTAGTATTATCGTAACAAGAAAATTTAATAAGAATTTATTTTAATTCTTTTAAAAAGAAAGGTGCATTCACTTTTGTCTGAGAATCACTTCAATTAATGAATAAATCCTGCAAAATCACAACAGCATTGAACATTTTGAGCGTAATTTTTTCTTTCGACACGAACAGGCAGGTAAAAAGAAAGAAAATAATCCCCTTCCCCCCATCATGTCACATTTACCTAAAAAAGTAATAATCTGCAAGTCACATAATGAAAATTCTCCTCACAATCAGCAACTATTTTTTTCTGAACAAAACTTGAACAAAGAACTAATATATCAAGATCATTTTAAGTGAAAAAAAGCCAAATCAGTTAAAAAAAAGAAGCCAAATTAAGCTTCAATATCAAAGCCAAACTGTAATAAACTTGAATTCCAATATACCAACTAATATGCCAACTAATATACCAACCATGGGCGATAGACCAGTATTGTGCAATGTTACGGCAAATAAAATGTGCTCCGTGCACCATTTTGAAGCTCTTCTAAACTTTCATTTCGGTCCTTTTGATGGCTTAGAATTTCAAATCCGGAGTTGCTTTGCCATTTCGATGTAAAATTTCAGTATTCCATCTATTTGTTTATGTTTTTAACCTCATTTAAGGTGAGTTTTCGAAAGTTTCGTTGATTTTGCCATAGCTCATTGCTAACAGTCCCAAGTCAGTTGTGAATAGACTGCAGTGTGGAAGCAATGTAGGTTAGGCCTAAATGTAGGCTTACTAAATGCCATGTCAAACTTAGATGATTCAATAAACCTATAAAAATACCATTCATAAGTCACAATAAATAGTAAACAAACCTACAGTAGGCTATTTTATATAGAGTATATTTTTATATAAATCTTGTATATTGTTAAGAAATACAGTAAATTAGACCTAACATGTATTTTTTAATCAATTGAGACCAGCTACTAGTACAGGAGTTGATATTTCAAAACACATATGAAATATAGAAAATATCAGTATTGATAAATTTGTATTATATTTTTCAGCCTGGTATGCAATAGACAAAGACCCAGATTTTGAAATAAAAACTCCTGTAGAACTAAATGCTCTGCTCAGACATTTCTATGCAGAAGTGCGGAAAGAGAATGGCGACATGTATTCAAAACAATCGTACGTTGGTCTTCGAGCTGCAGTCCACCGACAACTGGGGTTCCATTTAATCGCAAAATCAACATCTTTAAAGACCATCAGTCCCATGGCACAAACAATGTTTTTCTTGGGGTCCTAAAGCGACTTTAGAAAATGGGGATGGACAGATCGCAACACAAGAAGGCGATCAGCCATGAGGACATCCAGAAAATGTTCAAATCGAAGGCCTGTTAAACACCAGAAGGCTTGTTATACCTTGTTTGGTTTTATGTTGAATACTTCTTTCGTAGAAGAGGAAGAGAGGGTTTGAGGCAGTTACCTAAGGTGCTTTTCTTATCAATTAAGATGACGATGGCAAGAAATACTGTATAATCGCCTACAACGAGAGTACGAAAAACCACCACGGACATTTGATTAAAGACAATGAAACGGAAAGGCGCATGTATGAGACAGAATGCGAATTTTGTCCCATCAAAGTGATGACAAAGTACATAGGCAAGCTTAATGACAGTTGTGCCAGTTTTTTCCAGCACATTAAATTGGGAAATATCGAAGAAGATCAGGAGACTTGGTATGACAATGTACCGCTTAGGAAAAACACCTTGGGAAAAATGATGAAAACAATATCCAAGGAGGCAAAGATGTCAGAGGTTTATACAAACCATAGCATCCGAGCTATCACAATTACAACATTGAACAACTCTGGATTCGACTCCAGATTGACAAGCACACTTATTGGACACAGATGTGAAGCAAGTATCCACTCTTACTGTCATAATTCTTCTGCAGAGCAGAAAAAAAGAAATGTCAGCAAGCCTTGCTGAGTCAATCTTCCGTACTCCAAGAGGAAATGTTACTAACATCGACGCTGCTAACCGAAAAGACCTCCAGTGCCAATCACGGCACTGTCAGCAGTATTAATGTTATATTAGGATTGCATTCCATGTTTTCAGGCTACAGTTTCGGTGGCAACGTAAATGTGTATTTTGGGCAGCAGTAGCCTAACCTTAGGCTTGAAGTTAAACATTAGATCTTTAAGCTATGTCTACCAACTAAGCCATTTTTGTGGGAAATCGTTTGTTAAACCCTCTTTTTCTAAATAGTTTAAAGTTTACATTCATGGATATTGATCTGTTTTATGCTTTTGTTGTTAGTTTTAACTTGCGTTTTTTTGTCCTGATCCAAAGCTGTTGTTGCTACGGTCGTCAAGTCTTGGCATAGATCCAATGAACTTTTATTTTATTTTAAACCTTAAACATTGACAACCTTTTGACCACTTATTTCTATTCTAAAGCTTTTCTACATTATTGTTAGAATAAATATACATGCCGTTTCTTGTGATCGTTAGAAAGAAATATAAAAGATGTGGTTTTGGAATAAAAAATGTGTTTTAAAAATAAAATTTAATTCATTGATTGTAGTCCTGTCATCGATACCAGTGAGCCGAGGTGATCGCCGAAACCAAAACTACGAGTTGGTCGTCGACACAAAAATTAAAAAAGCTTTTAACTTAATGCAACACAATGACTGTTGGAAGAATGGGGAGAATTTGGAAAATGAACACAAAAAAATGCCCCTTTTCTATATTTCTACCCCCAAAAAATAATACTGATGAATGGGGATAAAAGCGAGGGTGGCTGGTGTTAAATAGCATTTAAAACCAGGGATGACGTCATTATAGGGCCAGCGGACTGAGGCTATCGCCTCGATCCGCTCAAACCCTACAATGACATCATCCCTGGCCTCAAATGCCATTTGAGACCGGCCACCCTCGCATTTATCCCTTAATTATTGTATGTGCACAATTATATATTTTCATTAATGAAAAATAAAATAGATAAAAATGAAATGTTGTAGCTGTTTCTTAGAGCTATATATAAGAACTAGAGTGCAATTTTCCTACACAGCGTACATATCGCCACATATTCCTACACAGCGTACATATCGCCACTGTGCACACATGGACAGCTGTCCGACATTTTCAAACCGGGCAAACGACAGCGTGAAGCAGCCGGATGTGCATTCACTCCGTATTAAGGATAAAGAATTGGATATTAAAAAACCCAACTCTATGATGTAAAGTCAAGGCGTGAAGCAAGCGGATGTAAATTAAAAGATAAAAAAATAAATGAAATTTTGTGAGGATTGAGCAATTATTTCTTAAATATTTATTCTAATTTAATATTGCCCCAATGAGTGATCACTTTAGGCAATTTTGAAGAAATTGTTCTCAATTTTCTTTTGAAAAATTTCATTTTTGGACACTTTCCCTAAAATTTCAGTGAATTGACAATTTTAGCTAAATTTTGATAAATTTAGGGCAATTTTGAGAAAAGTTTTGTCAATTTTCAGAAAATCATGTTCATTTTGGGCTACTTTCCTTGAAAATTTGGTAAATTGTTTGACAATTTAGGGAAATTTCCTTTATTTCATGCAGTTTTGTTTAATCTTAAAGAATTTTTTCTTCTTTAATTTTCTATAATTTTGGGAAAATTTATTGACAAATTTTAAATAATGCTACCAAATTTTCCTTCAAATGCAACCTTCATTTTTGCAAAATAATTTTCAATTTTTGGGAAATTTCATTCATTTTCGGCCACTTTCCTTAAAACTTTGGTAAACTAGCTGTTTGTCAACTCATTTGAAGAAAGCGGCCCTTAAAACACCGAGGGATAAAACTGCCAGTGTCATTTTCATCGCGTACGAAGGACACTCTCTTAATGAGTTGAAAATGTATTACGCAATCCTCCGGCCACAGAGGTAGTTGAGACAAGTAGTCGAAAAATGCTATAATTTTATAAAAACATAGTATTTGAACATCATAGAGTTCTTCCGTGGATCATTTATACCCTGCATACTGGTTTAGATATTTTATTTGATGCAGAAATCTTTAAAACAGCACCATTTTCAGCAGCGCAATAATGAGCGACTTTCAAAATCTTGCCGACCCATTAGAGTAACCTCCTCCCCTTGACACTATTTCAATAAACAATCCTGCAGCTTGGTCATTTCCATTATCAGTGCAATATACGCATAGAGTAAGGACTTAGTGTGTAGAGGTCAGGAGTTACGTACCATCAAGCATACTTATGTAAAGCAAATGATTTTTTAAAGATAATGATAGGCAATGGTAATTAAGAGATATTCAGACACATCATGCTTCATTGAATATGACTCAATAAAATTATACATTGATTACTTATGAATATAGCAAGAAATACACTTAACAAGTTTCTTTATGCCCAAAACTCTGAAGACATTACACATATTGATATTCAAGTAAAAACTCCCCTCGTGTTGCCGTCATATGGGGAGGAAATGTTATTGTTGGAATGCTGCTTTTGATTTCTAAACTTAGAAATAAATTTTACTTGAAAATACAAAATATAGCGTCAATTTTAGTGTTTAAAATTTAATCTTCTAATAATTTGTTCGAATAAAACAAATTTCCTACCTTAACAGAGAAAATTTGTAAAAACACAAAAGTGGAAAAATTTGGAAATAAAGAGGGAAATTGTAAACCGCCACATGCTGTTACTATAATGCCACAGGCACAGAGAATCAGGATGAAGTTCTGTTCAAGGGGCGAGTTCTGCAATGTTTAGGGAAATTTTGATCATTTTTCATAAATTTCAGGAAAATTCCATCATTTTTAGGCAATTTTTGATTTTGAGGAAATTTTTGTTAATTTTTGGAAAATTGGTTGATAAATTTCATATAAATTTACCAAATTTTCCTTTAATTTCTTAATTAATAATTTTTCAATTTTACCTCCCAACCAGGAAAACAAGGAATATAAAATATACCCCCACAGTAAAAAAATATATAAATTTCCCTGATTGCTCCAAAAATTCCACAACAGGGGATCTGTAGCCTCCTGCCCTCCCTACCCCGCCTAATGCCACCCCTGACTGACAAGAAAACTTAGTAGTATATAATCATATAAACAAAACTATTAAAGATTAACACCAAAAATGGAAGTAAATTAGCATATCATTAATCAAACAAATCATGATTGAACTCAAGATTAGTCAAGATATAAGAACACACAATATTATCAATAATCAATAATGAATACAAACTAAAACAAAATTAACGAACAACAAACAGCCTACAATGATAACACACAACAATTCTTTCCATAAAGGACTATGGACATCTAGTAGCAACAGGCAACATGGGCTAAAATGGTTTAAAATATCATCTAAACCATAAAACCAGCAAAATAATTCCAACAAAATTGGTTAAAAAATGACCAATTGACCAGGATTCACAGTCAGTCAACGTACAGTACAGCTAGCTACAGTCACTCGCATTTACGTACATATGTCAATTGTCTTTGCCCGATTTGGTAATGGCAGACAGCTGCCCATGTGCACACAGCGATTTATTGAAGTTCACACTTAGTTCTTATGTATAGCCCTATGAGCTGTTCATATACATTTACTGTAGCTATGAAGGAAATTTTGAGGGTATGTACTATTAAAACTTCTAGTCCAGCTCAAGAGCTTTTACTGTTGACATGTAAATTAGCCTTGGGCGGTACAACAAAAATTTGGTACCGGTACATTTGTTAAGACTGTACCAGTTCTATTTATAGTACCAGTTCTTCTAACGTGCGTAAAAAGTAAAAATTTATCACTGTGTGCTTGGTATATTCGCCGTAGTATCACACTACATGCAACACATTCAGTATCACACTACATGCAACATATTATAGACAAATGTATACGGTACTAATACACTGATAACATTACAAATGATCGTGGGAAAATAATTTCCTCTAGGCATGTTCATAAAGTAACAGCGGGATGTATCAGGGAGGAAAATATTTATTATTACCTCCTCTATCGGGATTGATAAAGACTGTTGTCTTTCCCAGTTTGTTTTAAAGAAACTTAAGTGAATAAATGTCAAAAGATTATGTTTTTTTGTCTTCTTTTCTTAATAATTTATACTAAAAACAACTTATTATAACAAAATTCAAGTAAATTTCAGCATTTGGCAAACCAACATAAAGATAGTTATCACTCACGCCCAGGCCCAATGATTTACACAGCATGAAATACCTTTCAAAATACTTTTAAAATACTTCCAGTCAGTAGTAATTGGTAAAAATAGAGTTCCATCTTCATTTTGTTACAGCAAAATTGCCTTGAAAATGGCTGCAAGGACTGTATAGAACCGCAAGTTTATGTTTTAAAATTTCTGCGATAAAAAAAACATGGCGAATTTTGCAAGCTCTGAACATGTGCACATGAATGGTTGCGCAAAGTACAGTACAACACAACGTTATGTGATCATTGTGATGTACATACACTGTATGTACTGTACCAGTCATATAGTTAGAGCAGTGTGTTAGCTGGGCTTTGTATGGTAAAAAACGGGCTTGACTGAAGTAGTTTCATTGAGAAAATCTTTTTTCGTGACAAGTTGCCAGATTGCAAAATAATGGACTGACATGTGCAGTACGTAATATGCGTAGGCCCAGGTATGGTCTGCACTCGCAGCGGGTGGAGAATCCCAATTGTTTCTATGTACTGTACATGGATTACTGGAAAAAGATTATATTAGTGTTTAAACGGATACCCAAAATATCCGGGAACTTGACCGAATGTGTTGTTACCCTGTTCTGAAAATACAACCCGGGCATGGTTTTTGATAATATTACCAATTGCAGACTGTTTGTGTTTCAGAATTGCATGTTAAAAAGAATAAATCTTAACTTACAAGAATTATAAAGTATATTTCTATTCCAATGCAATACAATAAAACAATCACAAAATATTTCAACAGATTGCAGAAAAGATGATGAAATAGCAATGTGGCTACATGTTGTGACGTATGTACGCTAGTAGTACTACATGTACTAGTAGCGCAAAACTTAAACTCTCTAAACTTTGCTGTAAAAAAAATATCCAAATCAATAATAATAATAATAATAATACATTTATAAAGCGTCCTTTCTATACAAGCATATTCAAAAACGCTTTACAAAGAATAACATGAATACAATACATACTTAATTACTAAAATAAACCATAAACAAATGTGTTTTGATTGATTTCAGAAACACGTGAAGACAATAGATTTTTCTTATTTGAAGTGGGAGATCATTCCACCAAAGTGGGCCGAGTCTGCAGAATGCCCTACCCCCCAGAGTAATACATGAAATATTGGGTACATTAAGCCAGACTGCAAATCTGTTTCTTAGATCATAAGTGGTGTTTGATGAAATTATTAAGTTTTGAAGATATTTTGGGGCCATTTTATGGACACATTTAAAAACAAGAACAAGTATTTTATATCTTATACGCATTTCAACCATTAACCAATGTAGTGAATATAACAAGGGAGTAATATGGCAATATTTGTTTGATTTAGTTGCAACACGTGCCGCAAAATTCTGTATTTTTTGGACATTTTGAATTAAGCAATGTGGCATACCAGCCAAGAGAGAGTTGCAGTAAGTCAATGTGTTAATGAACCAATGAATGAATTAGGGTCTCTGTTGCACTGTTTGTCAACATATTTCTTATTTTATTAATGTTGTACAAATTTACAAATGCAGACCTGCATTTTTTCATAACATGCTGCTTTAAGTTTAAGTTGCTATCCAGCCACACTCCTAGATCACGAACACAATGGACAGCATTAACTAAAAATCAGTGCGCAACAAACAGTGTGTGTGTGTAGTATGCTGGAGAAAAACACTAGTTTATATTTATATAAATATTTATATTTTAGAGTTGCAACAGTACCTTTCAGCAGTACTGGTAGTAGTAACAACATTTGTACTTCTGGTATTCGCGAGTACCGGTACTTCAGTACCAGTACTTACTTGCATACCGCCCAAGCCTATTTTAAATACCAAAAGCATTTATCTACTGTATCTGATTAATTTGGAAAAAATAACTAGAGTACCTGTGTATACATTCAGAGTATGGTTTGTTTGTAATGACTTGCACATCTTATCACAAGATGAGGGATTTTCTCTACATCAAAAAAATGTAAAGTATACTACATAACAAAACAAAAAAATTTTGGTTTAGTAGCAAATCATGTCATGTGAATTATATTGTAGAAGGCAATAAAAGCTATTTGTGAGATACAGTATATATACTTACAATACCTAAACAGTACAGTACTTAAACTTGAGGTACAGAGTTTGCAAAGAATACATTTACTTCTATATCAATTTTGAACACATTTATAATTAATGAGAACATTTGCCAGGGTTCTTAGCGTGACAAATATACTTAACTAACACAGTTACATGTACTTTACCAGACTCTGTTAGTACAGTACCTTACCTTCCTAATATGACCAATAACTGTAAGTCAAAAAAAAAAAAACTAACACCAAAAATGTTGTAAGAAATACAACATTGAGGAATTTCTACACTGGTGTACAAAATGTATTAATGTGTAAATACAGTAAATGTATGCTAGACTCATACATAATTATAAACTTGATTATCACCTTAATGAAATAAGATTTTGGAATACCTTTTTCATTATTTGTTTTTATATATATAAAATAAACATTCCTGACTTATTCAATAAGTTGTAGAAGCACTATTCCATAAAACATACTTAAAATCTCAAACATTGTTTTATTCAAATGTAACATTGTTTGTACCATATGTACATTTCATTACAAATTACAAAACAAAATTCACAATGATGAATATTGTTCAAAATTTAAAAAAAATGATTTCAGGAAAGTAAATACATAAAAATAGATAAGCAAGTTGAAATAAATTAAATTGGAAATATGCCTCGCTTCAAATTTAGACTTCAATTTGATCCCTACAATACATCCTCTTGCAAGGTCATTCTCTTTGACCTCTTCAATAGAGCATGGGCAGTATAAAGGGTCAATTGGGAGTCAAACATGTCTATATTTTTCTTCCCTGCAGGAAACTTCAAGGTTTTAAGATATCACACACTTGCTTTCACACGCTCATTTTCTCTGAAGCTTATGCTTTTCTAAAGATGGCAAATCCCAGTTACTTCATTACACTCTAGTGTCCGTTAACATATAAATGCAAGGTAGAATATATGGACAAGTGCAGGTACCATTAGCATCATGAAATTAAACTGAATCAAAACCCATCCCATGAAAACAACAAAAAATAGATTCAGCATTGGTTAATTAAAAGATGAAATGAAAGAAGACTTAAAAAGAAACACACAGGTGAAGAAAGCTTTAAAAAATCTTATTCCATTCAGGAGATATGCAAGTTTAAAGCTCTTGTCTTATCTGTGTAATAAAGTCTACAACGGGAGGTTAGCCAGGGCTACACCCAGGGCCTCATCCTCACATTGTCAATATTTCTTAATGCATTTTGAAGAAAATTCATTGAAATGATTTCCTATTTTTCCTTAAATTTTCTTTAGGTGGTAAATTATAATTACCCTTACAAGGTTCTGTTTGACTACTTTTCTGACATATTCAACATTGGTTTTTAAGCCAGAAAATCGCAGGACAAAATATGATAGAAAACATAAAAACTATGAGGAATTTATGGCTGTGATGTCACAATTAGTCTGATTTAAGTCATTTCTACACAAATGTTACCAAGTTTTAACTTAATATCTCCTTAAAAGAATAAGATTTTGGAATGCTTTTTCACCATTTTGTTTCTTTTGAAGTACGTTCTCTTTTATATAAATGGACTTGCTTGACCCCTGAACTAAACCATTTAACATACAATATATACCATTTTACAGCTTTTTGAATTTTCAAACATCTCTGTGTTAATTTTCATGCATTTTTAGGATTAACGTTATCAGGATTTCTTCTTAATGAGATTTCGGACAGAAACATGAACTACTTTTCAGTTGTCTGCCTGAATACATTATCTAATTAACATATTCTATAAATCCCTCACACTTTTAACAGTCACAATGTAGAAACTAAAAAAAAAAGCTATTTCTGAAATTCAAAGACTTTGAAGAGCCACAAAACCTCCAAACAACAATTGAAATAAAACACGAATACTTCTGAAGAATGTCCGGCTGTTATGTCAGTTCTATTCTGGCACAAATCATTTAAGCAATGATTTTGAACATGAATATATATCTCTTTAATGGAATAAGACTTTTATATATACTATTCCTCAAAAAGAATATAAAGATGTATTTACTATAATAATACTATTTCTGTCATTATTTTTTGTAGGAAGAATTTTGACAACTTTATTCAGAACCATATGATTTCTTTTTATTTAATTCCAACTCTGGTTGACTAATTCTCACATAAACTGATAAGAAAAGACAATAAACTCATTTATTTCATTTCCTAATCTACTGTACCTTCATAACAATTGGCTACAAATAGCTTAAAATGAACTCAGAAAAGGCTAGTAGGGAATTTCTTTAAAGTAGGAAATATTGAGATTTCCCATGAATGTTAACTTTACCTTCAATTTAGGGTATATCTTTCTAATCATGTTCAGGTTGAGAGAATTGAGAGCTTTTGGTCGATTCAGTGTAATCACACCTTTGCTGTTAATTGTTTCCAGCAAAACCTGTTCTTCGGCACTGGATGACGATGCCATTCTTATTTGACGATGCACAACATGCAATCTTCTTAATGTTGAACTGTAAGAGAAAAGAGGCAGCAAACAAAGTCATGAAATGATTCTGTAACGAAAGAATTTAAAACAGTTTTCCTTCACTACGTAGTTCTTTTACAACTAAATTTACGTCTAGTCATGCAAGAACTGGAAGATCTGAAAGTAGCTGGAAAAGATATTCCTTGTATGAAACATCAAGGTAAATAAAGAGGCAAAAGAAAGTCAACTTTGAACAAACTGTTTACATGAATTACCAATTCGGGACAGGACTATTTCAGATGGAGCTGAACAGGACAAAGATCAAGACACAACTAAACTTTCAAAACCAGCGGCTGCTTATATACAGTGCTAGCGAGAACGAATGTGTCATGCCCTCCCCCGCATCACATGGTTTACGCCGTCCATGGAATACAACCGAATCGGATTAACTATTGTTGAGAATGCGGGGAAATCGCGATCAATAAACCAGCTTGAGTTGTCCACTTCAAGTACAGTTTATCCGTGGCTACGAACCAGAAAAATCTGTTTAATGTTTCGCGGGGACAATGAGATCAATTCTTTTGTAATTACGTTTAATCCCCGAGGTTTGTGTGGCTCCACGCACACAAAAGATTTACAAGGATGTTTGAAAGAGATTAAAGACTTCGGCCCTCTGTCAGTTCCGAAATCTCAATAGTTTTAAGACTCAGCGTCGTAGACCCCTAGCCGTATTGTGTGTGTGAACTTCTTTTCTTTTATATATATACAAGCAATCAATATCTTTTTCCACAGGTTCATGAGTCCATTATAAACAAAGAAAAAGAGAGGAAAATGTTTCCTCAAGTGTTCTTTCTTCATTTGAAAATAAAGAAAAAAAAGACATTCGCTATGCTTTTTTCTTAACCATTACCAGCTCATCCATCATTTACAATCAAGCATGTGCTGAATGTAAATAAATAAGAAATCCCCGAAGAAATCATTATTAATTCAAATTTACCCACTCAATGCCTTCCGAATCCTTATATACTTGACTTCTTCTAATGTGTATTCCATATTAATATCACTTTAAAATCGGGCTTAAAAATTAGGAGTTATCGTAGTACCTGTAGACTTTTCATTTCCCTGCTTTGTCCCAGCGTAACTGTAAGCATACATGTACATAACTTAACAACCAAGTTCTAAAACCCAGGTCCATAGTTATCCAAAATCTATGTTAAAACAATGTGTGTATTAATTGTTTGACATGTTGGGCATGGTGAAATTTTCCATCTCCCCCGGGCCTGTAAACGCACATGTTCAGACTCCTTGGTCACACCCATTTTCTTTTTATGGTCACAGTTACTCTTGTTGAGACAAACTTTTCTCGTAGGTACATAAACATGCAAGAACCTTGGGCTACTTATCACAATGTAACATTGGGCGTTGATGTAAATAAGTCCCTTGGTGTTCCGAAAATATCCCTGTATATTGACCCCTTTCCTTACGATTTATTTTGAATGTTTCTGCAACAACAACAACAAAATATATATATATTTATATATATAATTACCAACATTCTTTTGCTCTTGACTTTTGATCAAATGTATTCTTAATGTATTGTTTTTGACTCGGTGACTTAAAAGACAATTGGCACTACACACGATTCCTTATAACCACGCATTAACTTTGTGTTACGTTGGAATAATATTGTTTTCTTGCACGTGGCAAATTTCATAAGGTTACGGGGAATTGCGCAACAAGCCTTCAGCGATAATTATTTCCAGATGTTTAAGAAATGCCCAGGGCACAGTACAGCACAGGTCACTTGCTTATACTAAACGTGAATGGTTACCATGGAAATTAAAGCTGGATGTAAGCTGTGTGTGTGTGCCTCAAATCTAGAAAATGTAACGATCTCGTAAGGAGGAAGTGGATACAGAGATGGTGTGATAAGATGAGGTGGGGCCGCAGGAGGGGAGAGGGGGTCACATGTTCAAGTTGTTTCCATTAAAAATTATTATTTACACTTCAGAAACAAGTCAGTAGGGAACCAAAAACAATAATTTAACTAAACATATTTGTTAGAGGAAAATAATGTTATTTCACAGCGGACAAAACCAGTTACATGCAAACAAATAGAAGTTTAAAATTAGCTGTCATTTTAGAATGACAACTTTTTGGAAAATCCAGTAATTCACAAAGTGCAAATGGGAAAAAAAATACATGTATGAAATCAAACTTGCAGAGGTTTTTGTATTTATTTATTTCTCTTGACATATTAATAAAAGCAGTAAGAAGTGTTAGTACTTTTTTTTTGTATTTCCAAGTGGGCAACAAAAATAAGTATTCTTAAAAGATCATGCATATTGAAAACAAAACAAAAGAGTAAGAATTTGACCAAACTATATTCATCTTGAAACGTACCTGCGGAAAACAAAAAAAGAATATTGGGATATGAATTCAGGGTTAATTACGATATTGTACTGACAACCATAATAAAAAAATTGCCATTTGTGAACAAAAGTCTCAATGAGTAGCACTACGCTATTGACTATTGTGTATTACTGCAGGCTTACGTTGTCGTCAGTGGAACTGGTTGGAAGGATTAGGTAACCACAACATAACTGTCTAGTTATGTGGAATAACACTCTCTAAACCAGCAAACTAGCTTAACAGAGTTTGGGATAATTTCTGCCACACAATAGGGAATGCAGAAATGACATTTGAAGTAAAGGCTGGAAAAAAGTACACACTTATTTCACTGTTGTAAATGTGTATCAAAAGGTGGAGGGATGAATGACAATGCACTTAAGCAGCAAAATGTTTGAATATTTTTTGCAGGAAATATATTGTTAAGGAATGCATTTTGCAATTTTTTTTATTTTTAGGAGTTTTTATGACCCCCTAGAGACACAAGAGTTTTTAAATAAGATTTAAAAACCAACAAAATTTAATGTTTCTCCTATGGAGCCTAACACTAAGTAACCTTATGGTTACTATTTTCAGTGTAGCCTATAGGGCACAGTATGGTTTGACTATGGTCACTTATCATTAGAATCAATGGAATGGCCTAGCTTTATTCTGTTTTTTTGCAAATCATTAATTTTTCATGCATCAGAAAAAAATATCTGAAACTCAAATATGTTGAACATGATGATAAAATACAAGATTCATATAATATTAACCTGCATTAAGCTACAGTTGTGAACTTACAGGTTATTTTTTAGAAAAATGATAGGATGTTATCATTGGAGTCAATTGAAATTCCAACATAAATTTTTGGAATAATTTGTCTCTAATTTCACAATTACTAAAAGAGAGTGCATGACTTCTTGATGGATTATTAATAACTATGTTAGCTCTACATCAACATAAAAATTAATTAAAAACAGTGTGAAATTTGAGGCCTTCAAAATGGCCACTATATTGCCTGATTTAGGGTCAAAAACTCTATATTTTTATTTTTTGGGGGGGCAGTGGAGTGGGAGGGTGAAATGGGTTATGACTATTTTGGGGGATAGGCGGATGTAATAAAACTAATAATAACAACAACAATAACAATAATAAAAAGCATTTAAAGTGCGCTTTTCCCTAAGAAGGCTCAAAGCACTTACAAATATACAAAGAGTAATAAATATGATATAAATATTGGTCTTAATCATATTTGTAGAAATTTTTATTTTTATCAGTACTTTTTTTTTTAAATCACAAACAAGGTGAGAAAAAATGCTGATTTTCTTATTGACTGTTATGATTTGTGATCCCCCCTAAAAGAAACCTATGCAAACAGCAGTAACTCACTTATAATTGAATGTGCCTTACAGATAAGCGTAAGATATGTATAAATGCTATTCATAAAGCATAGAAATAAGCAATGTTGTAAATGCTATTCATTAATCCGCTTGTACGGCAGTGGTGCTTCATGACATGTTGATGCATACGCTCAGGTCAGACAGTGAAGCTGTCACCACAAGCAACAGCTTGAACGTAGTGGTGTAGGTGGTGATAGTTTGTTTGTTTGTTGAATGAGGGCTTAACAGCACCACGACAACGAGGGTCAAATTGTGCCTGAGAGGTCAGATCATTCTAGAGGTAGAAAGGAAAGGAAACAGGGGGAGAATGAGAGAAATTCAAGAACAAAAGGTCAGAAAGCTGTAATCGAGAGGGGAGGTGCATGGTTGAAACAAAAACAAAGTAGAGAGGGGGTGGAAGAGGAGAATCAAATATGGTTGTAGAGGAAAGCATGATGAAGGAAGGAGATAATTTTATCCGGAGGATTTTTCTGGAAGAACTCAACAATTGAGTTGTGGGGAGCGAGGAAAGCTCTGGGAAGGTTGTACAGGGGGCAAGCAAAGAGAACGTGATGGATGGTGAGGGTGAAGTGGCAATTGTAGCAGAGGGGTTGGGGGGGAGCCAATAAAGAGGTGGGAGTGAGTGAGGTGGGTGTGACCAATTCTAAGACAGGTAGGGGTAATATGAACGTTGTCGATGCGAGAGAGGTTGTTGATGATGGATTTGATCGGAATTGTGGGCTGAATAACATGGAGTTTGTTATCAATTTGGGAGTTCTATGAGGTTTGCCAGTGGTCACGAACAAGGGAAGCGATAAGCGGTTTGATGTCAGAGAGGGTTTTGGGAAAAGGGGTAGGGAGGAGGTTGAGGGCAAGCTTAGCGGCTGAATCAGCCCTGTCATTGCCAGGGATGCCAACATGGCTGGGTATCCAGAAGAAAATAAGACTTTTCCTGCAGAGGGTGGGAGAAAGGAGTTTCCAGAGGAGGAGGTTCAATTCTGAGTTAAGTAGTCTTGGAATTTCTAAATTAGCCTGTATTTCTCAGGTTATGAGTTAAATCACTTTAAAAATTTGTTTTTAATATGGTGAAAAAATGTGATGTATAAATGGGAAAACACCCCAAAGGCTTTTGCTTTTGTCTATATTTCTTCCATTAATTTCAAACTTTGTTCAAAGTGCCTTCTGCTTGATATTGGTCAGCTGACTGGCTATACAGCAGCGTTCACATTAGAGAGATGGATAAGGAATTCCCCCTCTTATTATAATTCTCCCTTAATAATTTTCAGAGGGGTGGAGAGGGGGGAATTTGCTATTGTGTTAGCACATAACATGTTACTTAGCATAGATTAGATAATAAACCAAAAATTCCCCCTCAAATTTTAATTCCCAGCGTAAACAGTGCTATATGGAAAAGATCAAATCTTCTTCATTGAAATTATTTTAACTTTTTGAATGAAAAATGGCAAAGGGTTAAAAAAACCAATAGATAAGAAAACAGACTGGTGTCCTGTTCATACAGTCCATAACAAAAGTAACACACAAATTTGCATATTTCTAGAAAAATCTTCAAAAAGCTTTAAAATGACCAATTTTGATGAAATTTATTTGCTTTCTTGATGTTTTTTAGTAGAATGTAAATCAATATAACTAATATTCCCTATATCTGTCCATAAACCTTTAACAAATTTTCCATCAAGTTTAAGCTATTTTTGGACATCGAAAACAATGTTTTTGGTCCAAAATATTTATATTACAGATTTTGACAATGAAGGTGGGGTGAGGGTGGGGTGGGGAAGGGGTCGATACAGCAAGTTTTGGCTAAGCCCTAAATAGCCCCTCCTCCGCCTCTTAGACACATACTACTTGTGGGTTGTCAGTCACCAGTGCTTCACAAACTTTAAGTTAATTAGGTTAATATGTTTTATTTCGGTAATTTTAAAACTAGTGACTAGCAATAGACTTTCCATTTCCCATTCATTAATAATGCCAGCAAGGCCCATCCACCAATCACACGCCCAAATAAAATGTCATTGCATATGTGATCTAACATTGCGTTTCTGCCTTTATTCTGTTTTTCATTGTTTAAAAATACATAAGGAATTGCCTTATGATTAACAGTGTTGTGGATAGCTGTTTTGTACCGCTCATATGTAACGCACTGCTTTTAATACGCATATGCCACACTTGAAATGGCTACCATAAGAGGTCATTAGTGCTAGGCTGTATGGGAAAAACCTCAAATTTTGTTCATCTTTAATTCTTACTTAAAACCTCTTGCTTCCCTGGCCATGAAACTCTTGAAAATTGCAAGATAAATTCCTTAATAATCCATTCCCTCCAAAAAAAATTCAAAAACTTTCCTTTTTGGGTGCAAAATCAGGGGACATTTGAGACACTCTTTGAAGCCTTAAAAATATAATTACAATCGTTTTTTATTACCCAAATCAAGCTAAATCACACTATTTACATCTGATCATAAAAAAAAAAATCTGAAATGTAGGGTGAAAGTTCCCTTCCAAAAATATGTTGACTGTTATTTAGTCATTTATTAATTAGGTATCTCAATTGAATTGATAAAAGCTGCAAACAAATGGCTGTTTTAGGTCTAAGATGGCTTTCAAAATAGCTCCATATTTTGCCCAATTTTACAGGTATGGAGGAAGGTTTTTCACATTTTTTTGCAGGGAATGGATTGTCAAGGAATTTATCTTGCAATATTCAAAAGATTCATTACCAGGGATGCATGGTATTTAAATAAGAATCAAAATTTGAGGTTTTTTATATGCACTCTAACACTAAATGATCCCTATGATTGCCATTTCAAATACATTGCCCCACAAACAGGGAGATCTTGAAGCCTAACCCTAACCCATTAGGGTGAGGATGGTTCTGCTTCAAAACTGTCAAAACCTCCCTGTTTGTTGGGCAATATATCACTTTCCTATTTTGTCTTGCCTGCAAAGAGACATCCTGTCATTGTCGGCCACAAAGTTTAACATGAGCTCATAACTTAAGTTATGAATAGTGAACATTCATTTAAGTTGGCATAGGGGTAGAGGATATGGGTACTGTTCAAATGCGCATGATTGGGAGGTTGTATGTGCATACTAATTAGCTTATTTACATAACAATGAAAATATCTGTATCTATGATATCTCTTTTAAATTAAAGTGGGTGTGGTGATTTTGATTACACAAATGATCATATATGTGAAGAGCATTTTCCACACTTAATGGTGAGGTGTAGTGTGCAGGTTGCATAACAAGAGACTCTTATGCAAAATGTTTAACCTGAGATCATAACTAAAGTTATAAATGGTGTACATTCATATATCTTGGCACAGTGGTAGAGGGAATTGGTACTCTTCAGTTGAGTGTTGTTTGGGGATGTGTGTGCATAGTAATTAGCTTATTTGCATAACAATGAAAAAAGTTGTATCTACAGTATGATATCTTTTGAATTAAAGTGGGTGTGGTGATTCTTAGTGCTGTGACACATATAGCTGTATTATGTATTGATTATCATGGAGGAAAATATCGTGATATATTGGTATATCGCAATTTTTTTAAGAAAACTGACTTACGACACAAATTGTTAATATCACTACTTGTTTATACTTATGTATATGAATGATAAATGCAAAAACAATGAGACACCATGATCGTGTGACTTTTACATACAAGATTTCATCACGCATCGCATGCACATGTTTCGTAATTGAGCCAACGTGACAGAGGCATTTTCTGGGCTAATTTTCCGGTTTTTTTTTTGCCAACTTACATCTAACCGTGCCAGTGTGGGATGTAGGAGCACGATTTCTAATTTGTTTTTTTGTTTCACAATATTTTTGCACTTTTTAACAGTTGATTCAGAAAGGATCATTTACTACCGTAAAGTTAGTTCTGTAACGCAAGTAGCCTGGCCTAGTTGTGCGAATATTTCTTAGTTCAGTATTAGTTTTTGGTATCGCAATACGTATTAAGAGGCATATTTCATGTCGTGGGAAAAGAGATACCACAAAATATCATGACAGCACTAGTGATTTTGCTTACCGTGACAAATGATCACATGTGAAGAGCATTTCTCACACTTAATGGTGAGGTGTAGTGTGCATAGTAATTAGTTTATTTGCAAACCAATAGACTTTTGTGTAAAATGTTTTAACCTGAGATTATAACTTAAGTTATGAATGGCATATATTCATGTAACTTGGCACCTGGGTAGCATATTCATGTAACTAGGCATTGGGGTAGAGGGCATTGGTACTGTTCAGATGAGCATGATTGTGTATACATACTAATTTACTATTTTATATTTCATAGTTGTATCTATGATACTGTATCTCTTAAAGTAAGGTGAGTGTAGTGATTTTGCTTACAGAAATAATCATTTACATGTGAAAAGTACTGTTTACACTTAATGGTGAGGTGTACACTGTAGTGTGAATATTAATCAGATTATTTACATAACAATTATACTTTCGTGCAATCAACTTAAATTTTGATCGTGTACATCTACATAAAGTGGCACAGGGGTAGAGGAATAAATGAGCATGATTTTTAATTTAAAAATTTGGGGGGGAGGAGGGTTGTGTGTGCATACTAATAAGCCTATTTGCATTACAATGAAAATATATGTTTCTCTGATATTTCTTAAATTAGAGTGGGTGTGGTGTTGTTATTTACACAAATGATATATGTGAAGACAATTTTGTTATGTTGAATGGTAAGCAGGGGTGTAGCCAGGATAAAATGTCAGAGAGAGAAGGGGGAGTCAAATCAAACCAGGGAAGATGTTTTAATATATTTTATGAGCAGTTTTGACATGATGAATTATGGAACATATTGGGACAAAGGGTTATGGTCTTATGAGCAGGGAGCAGGAAGAGAGGTCCTCTCTGAAAGGTTTTCTTTTGATTGGGAAAATTAGGATTGTTAACAAAAAATTGAAGGAAATTTTGGTAAAATCATTGACATTTTAATAAAATTTGGCAACCTTTTCCAATAATTGAATAAAATTTACGGAAAATCAAAGAAAATTGCCCCTAAAATGGAAGGAAATTTTCCAAAATGGCACAAGAATTAAACATATTTCCCCAAAATTAAAGAGATATCTCAAAAATTGAAAAAAATTCTCAAAAATTGATGAAAATTTGCCCCAAAATGAAGAAAATTTACCAAAAATCAAAGACTGTAAATTGTTCGAAAATGCCCGAAAACCTAACGACAATGAAATATATTTCCCAAACATTGGAAAGGTTATCACAAATAATAAAGGAAATTTTCTAAAAATTGAAGAAAACCGCACGAGAATTAAGGAAATATCCAAAAATTGTAAGACATTTCCCAAATATAAAAGGAATTAACCGAAAATTGAAGATTTATTAAAAATCGAAGAAAAATTGCCCAAAAATGAAGGAAATTTCCCAAACATTAAACTTTCCCCAAAATCGAAAAAAATTGACCACAAATTAAAGAAAAAAGGCCCCAAAATAAAAGAAATTTTCCAAAAATTAAAGAAAGCTGCAGAGAATCAGGAAATTTTCCAAAATTGAAAAACATTTTCCAAAACATTGAAGGAAATTAACGAAAAATTGTAGAATTGTTTTCGAAAATCAAAGAAAAAGTGCCCCAAAATGAAGAAAATTTACCGAAAATTGCACGAGAATGGAAATTTCCCAAAGATTGAAAGAGATTTCCCAACATTGAATGAAATTTCCAGAAAATTGAAGAAGATTATCATAAACCGAGACTAAGAATTATCTCATGGTAAAAAAAGTATCATCGGAAAATTCTCAGGGGGGCATTGCCAACCCCCGCCCCACCCCTCTGGCTACGCCCCTGATGGAAGGAGATGTGAGCATTTAAAGCAGGTTATTTACATATTAGAATCCATGCAGAATGTTAGACCTCTGCTCATTACTAAGTTGAGAATGCTGTATATGTATATTCAAAAATCTTCCTGCTGCAGGTATTGAAAGCATTGGACCTTATGGACGAGTATTTGAAGTTCTATGTTCATTTAAATTAGCATATTTGCATAACATTCAAATTCTTGTTTATATATTTATTTATATATATATATATATATATATATATATATATATATATATATATAATATATATATTAGTATTGATTGTGGTCGTCACATTTTTGTACTAACGGTAGTGTTGTTTACTCACTACCAGAAGTGTTGTTTACTCACTACCGGTAGTGTTGTTTACTCCCTACCGTTAGTGTTGTTTACTCACTACCGGTAGTGCTCTTTACTCACTACCCGTAGTATTGTTTACTCACTACCATTAGTGTTGTTTACTCACTACCAGGTAGTGTTGTTTACTCATTACCAGGTAGTGTTGTTTACTCACTACTGGTAGTGTTGTTTACTCACTACCAGTACTGCTGTTTATACACTACCGGTAATGTTGTTTACTCACTACCGGTAGTGTTGTTTACTCACTACCGGTAGTGTTGTTTACTCACTACCGGTAGTGTTGTTTACTCACTACCGGTAGTGTTGTTTACTCACTACCGGTAGTGTTGTTTACTCACTACCGGTAGTGTTGTTTACTCACTACCAGTAAAGTTGTTTACTCACTACCGGTAGCGTTGTTTACTCACTACCGGTAGTGTTGTTTACTCACTACCAGTAGTCAAGTAGCCCATACAGGACAGGGTAGGTTAGATTAACGCTGACATATTTCTCACCACACCAGTTCAGTTGCCTGCACCAAAGGCTTCAAAGTTTTGTGAGCTCTTGGGCGAGGTACCATTCATCATCACGAAGCTGCTTCATTTTATGGCGGCGGATATCAGCGCCCATAGCTTCCTCTGCAAACATTTATGAAATTGAAGACTAACTTCACTAACCGATACAGCATCTGGTGGGTAGAGTTCCGCCTGGTACATACATCCAGGATTGGTCTTATAGACCAGAGCAGGATGGATCCTTTTCCCTTTGCTTTTTTTTAAGTAAAACCCCAGTTAGATTAGACTTTCTGAAAAAACCTGATAAGGATCGGGCATTTGCAATCATGTTTGAGACTGTCCTTGTGTCTAGCCCGGCATTGATAGCCAGCTGAATAGTGTGCACAAAGCATGGGACAGAATACGGCTCCAAACCTAAAATGGCTGAGACCATGTTAGCTGCATTGTCATGAACATATGTAAATATTTTTTTACGTTTCCTCTCATGTGACATGTCCTGCAAGTCGCTGGCAATATTTATGGCAGTGTGGCGTTGTAAAGTGACTTTGGTGCCCAGATTTAGGGTCTTTATTTCCCATTCTGCCTTTATTCCATGTGCAGTAACGCCAAGATAGGCATCATTGATAGCTGAAGTCCATTGATCCGTGGTAAGTGACATGATACAGGAAGTACCCAATTCCTCCATAATCTTATGACATTGAACATCATATAATAGGACAATGTTCTTACGAACAGTATCTGCACTCGGAATGGGGAATTAAGGTTCAACATAGTTCAGAAACTTGACGGAAGGCGCCACTCCTGATCATTGATAAAGGCCTCAAATCTTGATAGATTATTTTACAGAGTAAGTTTGTAATTTCACCCTCTCTTGTGGTGAACATGGTCTGTTGTCGGTAGCAACATGTGCGAAAAAGTCCCCAAGACGACTCGTTTCAAACCTGAAAGGCCAGGGACCTGCTCTGCCAACTGTCCTGGATGTCGAGAATTTAAATGTTTTAGCAGTGATGAAGTGCTACCCCAGAGTATGAAAAAGTATTCAAGCGGAGAGAACATTTGGCTCTACTTTCTTGAGACCCTTCCATTTTAATAAGTTAAAAAACTTCCAAACAGAACTTTTTCGAAGCCATTTTGTTATACTACGGCTAGGAATCTTTCAATACAGCAAAAGAAAAGTCCTTCAAATTACCATATTTGTCAAAATGTGGTTTGTAAAAAACATATATTTTTATTTGAACACAACTTAAGATTGGTTCATAAAAGAATTATAATAGTTGTTACATTTTTTCCGTGAATAGCAGACTTACTTTCAAAAGTTTGGTAATGTACACCCGCAATATATATTTTTTTTCTGCAACATACTACACACACCGCTTGTTGTGCACTGGTTTGGATAAAAAATTTTACAACAAAGTTTCAAGAGCGAACTTTCGAGAGTTTTAGGTTTTGCACTACTAGTACAGTCAGACAGTAGTATACATCATATTTAGCCGTAACTAGCCACATCCCTCGTTCAACATCATTTCTGGCATTTTCTGCAATCTGTGACAATATTTTGTGATCGTTTTATTGTATTGCGTTTGAATAGAAAGAAAAAAAACACTTTATAATTCACATTAACAGTCTGTAAATGGTAATATTCTGAAATCCATAGCCGTGTAGTATTTTCAGAAGCGGGCAACAACAAAATTGGGCGGGTACCTGGATAATTCAGGTACCCATGTAAACATTGATATCGATTGACATGGATAAATTAAGCCCAAATCCCGCGAATCCTTCATTCTAATGAAAGTTTTGCAATCTGCGAACTATCAATAGCTCTTAAGTAATCTTATTTTGTGACGTAATAATCACTTGAATCCTCAACAATTAGCAATTCGTATTGCACGGTATTCATGCTCAGCCATGCAAACAAATAAAATATTTGTTTAATCGCACAGAAATGCTTTCGAATACCCACAATTTTTAGAAAAGATTGTAGGAAGGAACCTATTACAATGGGGGATTTTTACTCTGGCCCAGAAGTTGACAGACCCTTCAAATATTGGACAATAAAGATAAAATCAGACATTTGTTCGAACCATTGGGTTTGTTTATCAGATTTTCTTCATGACATTTGCCCAGGTTCATCATTTTCCCCATTCCAATTTGATGTTTGAGACCAGACCCAAATTCAGCTCCAGATTGATGCTGAAACTGGACCCAATTATTGTCCCATCCTCCAAGTATCAAGTTAAAGTATTCAGTTATCATGGCCCTGAATATAGAAGCCTAGGTAATAAAAACTATTTTTTATTGTTATATGCATAGGGTGAACTTAATTTTCTGGGAGCCCAGCTAGCTATTAAGTAAAATGTAAAGAACCAGCTGGTAGCCACAAACATACTTATATTCTAGGGTTCACTGATCTTATAGCACTACCCAGTTGCCAATGCACTCAGGACAGCTCTTCCAAACTTTCATTCTGGTTAATTCAGATGAAACTAAAGGATATAGGCACTATTTTTAGGGAAAAGAAAGAAAATGAATAAGGCTATATTGTATGTAAAAGGTGGAAGTTTGTTTCACTTCGAATTTGTTTCACATTACAAAGCATAAAAGGTTTGTTGATAAGGATTATGTCCGATGGTACCTATTATGCTAAAAAGTTATACACTTTTTGTGCTCCAAAATATGTAATTTAAAAATTTTAATTTAGAATAAGAAAAATGAGGATCAGCATTATTCTTGTTCTTATATAATGCAATACACCTAGTCCTATTCTCTTGATGCTTATCTCTATGTCGACAAAACTTGGAATATCAAGAAATTTACAATAAAATGACACTTTAGTTTTGTAACTTTCGAAATGAACTACAGTTTGTTTACGCAATGGAATTTGTGTGGGCAGAAATCGGCCTTCAGAGAGAGAAATAAATATATCAGAAATTATGTTGGCAGTGTAGAGGTTACTGGATAAAGGGCGGTTTTTTCATATATTTTTTATTTGTTCGTTCATAATTTTAAAATGCTTTGGGTCATTTCATCAAGTGAACCTGAAGTACGAAGTCACCTGTTGGAGAGCGCTACTAGTTGTGCAATTTACGTGGATGACATTTTGTATGAGAATATGAGAATGGCGAACGCATGTGCATACAACCACAAAAACTAAGTTACTACATCGTTCAATGGGACTTGAACATACGTGTTAGCCAGGTGAAATATGCATGGTTGGGGGTTGTGTTTGCATTATTAATTAGCCTACCTGGGTTGATACTTGATACAATTGCTAACCATGCCAAAGGAGTTCTTTTCTAATCTATGTTTAGTACTTGTAAAATCATACATTGTTACTGTATGTAAATTAAGTGAGAAAACCTGAAATATATGCAAAGCAAGACTAACTAACTTCAAATTTCTAGTTCCACGTATAGCTTGTTTTGTAGCCTATATTTTGGAAGGCTGGCAAATTTAAAATTGATGAGATTGACACCAAAAAATATAGCCAAATTGGGAGTTTTCTAATATGGACCTAAACACTGAGAGCCCTCCCTAGTGTGGTCTGCTTTTGCAGAAAATTTACTCTTTGAATTTTCATGAACTTCGCATGATGCCATCAGTGGGCATCGCCGCATCACCTTAAATTTTTATTTTTATTCGCGGATTAGGTCCTTGGTCAACACTCATAATGAGATGAACAGAATCGTGACATATTCTTACAAAAGATAGCAAGGTTGGAGCAAATTTCGCCCCATTGAATTAAATTTGGTAGCGTAACGTTTAACACACCTTGACCTTTATGTATGGAAAGTGTAATAACCCACTGTACACGCCACCAATAATCGAAAAGTGTATTGTGGCCTGACTAATGTTAGGCCTACTGTGGGCCTAACACTAGGCCTATAGGCATACGGTATGAAGCAGGCTTAACCGGAACCAACGCTTTAGGCACATGGGCTATGCTTTTGTTTTAAGGCAATACCCAAATTCCTTTTCAAAAAAATATAAAAATAAATTACATACCGCAGCCCTTGGGTGATCATGGTTATAACTTTGCTAAATATATCAAGCAATCTCACACAGATTATCCGTACTACTAGGCACTGTAGCGTTAACAACTTACGAGATGGAAAGTGACAAATCGTCCAACCACCGAACACGTACGTACTCACGGCCGCGGAGACTAGGCATATTGCAATTCAGGTTTCCCTGAAATGGTCCAGCATACAGGGAGGTGTAGAATATTAAACACTAAATTACTTAAAGAATCTATTAATTGATATACCTAATAGACTGAACACCAAGTTAACTACCTCATACAAAAAGTTATTTGCACCATTTACCAAACAAAACACTTTTGCTGGTCGTTCTTTCATTGTAATGGAACCGACATGGTGGAATGATGACCTACCAGATTATATTAAACTTGCTTAGTCGGTAAATGTTTTTAAGCGTTTTTGAAAACTTGCCTTTTCAATCAATTTTCCTATTTTATTTGTTTGGTTTATTTCGGTCTCATTGCGCTGGGAGAGCGGCTATCATTCTTGTTTTGTCATTGTATTGATGTTTTATTAGTAAAGCATCAATGAATATTCATATTCCTTGTATGTTGGGCAATATATTACTTTTTATGAAATAGTGTCCACAACTTCAAAGTTCAAGCAAAATCTTTAGGTACCAAACCAATTCTTGTGCTGGTACAGAGTTGATTGCAAGCCCTGGTAGCTTGAGCCATGGTAACAACATTCTAAATAGGATTTGATATGATAGAAATGGGAAAAAAATCCAAAACAAAAAATATTTCAAAGGCATAGAAAGTCCTACTAGCAAACTAACTATTCATTACTGCAATGTATCATGATACCTATGATGTTTCCTGGACGAAAGGCTGGTAGCCTGAGATTACAGACATAGAAGTGTCAAGTAATTCGTGACTCTCGGCCTTGAAGTGGAAGCGAAAAGTTTGATTACACCAGTGCTTATCTAGCCTTCTTGAACAAATTTAGATTGCATGCTTCCACGACCTCCTGAGGTAAATTATTCCATAACTTGCAAATCCGATAGGAGAAAAAATTATGTCGAACGCTGGTGAATGAATGTGATTGAAGAATTTTCCTGTTTTTAGAACCTCTTGTTCTAGCATTATTATGAATAGGTAATAAATTTGCAACTCTTGTATCATATATACTGTGAGACCATCTTATATACTTCAATCATATCACCTCTTGCTACGCTGTGAGTTAATGTAGTTTCATATTGTTAAGCCTGTCAGGATATGGCAGTTTACGCCAATGTGGGATAAGTTTGGTGGCTCTCCTTTAAAAATTTCGATCAACTCAATGTGCTTTTTCTTTGATGGGTGCCAGACACACTTGAAGTTGAAAATTCCCGATGACGTCTTACAAATACCTTGTAGAGTTGGACTAGAGAAGTTTTGTCAAGATATGTGAATGATCTACGGATGAGTCCCAAGTATCGTATTTGCCTTGTTGACTTTCTCGTTGATGTGAGCTTCAAAAGTAAGCTTGGAGTCAAAAGTTACTCCTAGATCCTTCTCATTAGCTACAAATTCAAGATTATGATTCAACATGGTGTAGCATAAATCACTTGAAGGAGAACAACGTGCAATTTCTATGACCTTGCACTTCTCTGGGTGAAATTTCAATAGCCATTTAGAAGACCAGTTTGCCAAGAAGTCCAGATCAGCTTGCCAGATATTATGGTCTTCGGTTGACCTCATTGACCTATAAATCTTAGTGTCATCAAATTCAAGATTCAAAATATATATATATATATATATATATATATATATATATATATATATATATATATATATATATATATATATATATATAATACATATATATATATATATATATATATATATATATATATATATATATATATATATATATATATATATATATATATATATATATATATATATATATATATATATATATATATATATATATATATATATATATATATATATATATATATATATATATATATATATATATATATATATATATATATATATATATATATATATATATATATATAATGAATAGGATCGGACCCAAAACACTACCTTGTGGTATACCACTGATGGTCGCTGTCACTGAATTAGAAGTACAACCATTTATTATAACACGCTGTGACCTATTTGTAAGAAAGGATCTGATCCAGCTATTGTATATAATGAATCCACAATACAATATAACTTTAATTTATGAAGCATACGTTTATGTGGCGCCTTGTCAAAAGCTTTCATAAAATCGAGATATACAGTATTAACCTTCTCATTATTTTCCCATGGGAGGGACAGATCATCTAAAACCTTTAATAATTGTAGAGAAGTAGATCTCCCTTTCATGAAACCAAACTGTTGAGGACTAATTAGATTTGTTGTTATAAAAATGTTCCATCGAATGGTCTCTAATAATTGATTCCGTCGTTTTACCTACAACACTTGTTAGGTTCACAGGGCGATAATTATGATACTAAAGATCTGTTGCCCTTCTTGTAAATAGGTGAGATATTTTCCACCTTCCAATCATCTGGAACTGTCATATAGTCTAAGGACAGTTGGAACAATGTAGTTAGGTATGGATCAATGATATCAGAACACTCATATAAAACCCTTGGATGAATACCATCTGGTCCCGCTGACTTAGGAGTATTTAAACATTTTAATTTTTCAAGTACTGTATCATGTGATATAGTTTATATAACTGAGAGGAACTTTAAAGTTTCGTTTCTCAAAGTCAGGTATTCTATTATCATCTTCAACTGTGAATACGATCATGAAAAAGTGAAACAAGACCTTGACTTTTTCATGGTCAGATATAGTTATAATGCTTTACCATGCTCATCGACCTCACTTGTCTGCAATTGGGCTATGCCCTGTTTAAAGTTTGTCTTAAATTTGGCATAACCCCAAAACTTTTGAGGGCTTGACTAAGCTTCAGATGCAACATTTTTTCATCTTCAATCTGTGCTTTTCTGATCATAGAACGTACTTGATTTCTTAGACGGCAATACTCTAAATACTTCTGGTTATCTTTTGTCTCAACATATTTCTGCCAACACTTTTTTTTCTTCCTTACTCTTTTTCAGAATATCCTTGCTAAGGGAAGTGGTGCCTTTTTGCTTCTTTAAACGAGTTAGATCAAAAATTGGAACATATTTATCAATACAATCAGACATATTATCTTTTAAAACTTCCCAGCAAAGGTTAACATTGCTTGATGTACATGTAGGGAATAACGTATCAGACAACTCATTATTCATGTCTGCAAAATGACCTTTATCATACAGGTAACGCAAAGAAGTATTGCTATTATGATTAACACAGCAATTCAGTTGAAATGTAATTACTCCATGATCACTCTTACCAATACCACATTGAATATTTATGCTAGAAATTAAATACTCCTGACTTGTAATGGCAAGATCTAAAATATTAGCTCTTTGCCCCACTCTAACTCTGGTGGGGAAGTTAATCAATTGATATAAAAAGCATTTATGTAAACACTCGATAAATCTGTTATTATAATCATGAGGATTATCATGAGTCTCACCAGCTAGACTAATGACACCAGCTAGACTAATTTATATCTAGGAGGTTAAAGTCTCCTACAATACATAGACTACTCAATTTAGTAGAAACAGAGTGAAGTAACCTGATTAAACCAGGGACTGGCTATTTAGATAGCAGGTCCCTGATTAAACTAAGATTATTCAACTTACTAGTTTGTTTGTTTGTTTGATGAGGGCTTAACGGGACCACGACAACTAAAGCTGGAACTCCTAAATATACAACCGAATAAAACCTTGTTGTTGTCAGAATAGTTTAATCATGACAACAATTTTTGCTAAACTTCGACCAACGAAAAGGCAAAATATAGGCTATTATCATCACTGAATGATTTTCTCGATACCAAATTGGGTATCCATATATACCATATTGCACACCTATAAGAAATAAGACACCGTATGTAAAAGAAAAGACTGATTACCAAAATCTTTTTGGGTTCCAAATTTTGATGGGAAAGTTGTTCACAGAAAACATTCTTCTCTTCATAGGCTACTTAGAGGCGAAATAACATTTGTTTTCTTTTTAAGAAGGGGTGGAAATGCGGGACGGGGAGGGGTTGAATCATCTATTGTATAATTCGATCTTTAAACGGAAAATATTATAATGTGGTCAAGTTTCAATTGTTTTTTGTTTTGTTTTTCTTTCATTATTGGTATATATATATATTTTTTTTTTCTTTCCGTCTATACCTACTGACAGACTGATTTCAGAAATGCTTATGTGAAATACTTAAAATCACGGTATTTCGACGGCATTTCTAGAATGATTTACGAACTCTCCTGTTGTGTGCAAAAGAAAATGACATATGGAACAGGTATAAGGCGGGTCTGGGGCCCGGGTCCGCGGTTTTCAATCCCCCTCCCTTTTTTCACTGGAAATTTGTTTTTAGCGAAAATTAAAGGTTGACCCAACTTGTGAGGAAATTTTTTACTTGTACCCCTTTTAAAAATCTGATCTGTCCCACATGCATAATTTGAACGGTCTCCATCTTGTCTGGGCATATACTTTTGCACCCTCTTCTCAGAAATCCTGGATCCGCCGTTGAAAAGATCGTAATTCCCGGTATATACTACCCCCGTACACACATACACATACATACACACACCCACACCCGCCATCACACCCACACTCTTTCAGCTTGTTTCAGGTGGGAGTTTATAATTAAAGAACAATGCTTCATGAAAAATCATTTTGTAACTGTTTGAACAGTGTTTGCTCTCCCACAAGTTGAGTGAGATTGGCACTTTTACATTTCAAATATTTCAATCAGGAACATGAAATAAAAAAAACACACAAATCTCAAAGATATGTTTTGATCTTGTCGGACCGACTTTAGGCACCTATTTCTCCTCTCTCTAATATTTACCGAATTTCATTGCTTTTAAGCTAGAAAATTCATATGAACGTTTCTGGAACCTCGTTTTCATGGTCCTACTTTTCTGAGGGCGGCCCTCTGTAGGGGAAGGTGCCCTGAAATCATGTGCCCCGAGTTTTAAGCATTTTCCATTGCATTTGCATCTCACTACCTCTCCACCCCACATGGGTTAAGTTAGATCATTTTAGAGCCTCGATAGTGTTAAAATGCACAAACTTCAGGCTTTCGCCAGTGCGTGGGCCCCTACTGAGGTTACGAAGAAGGATTTTTCTCATGTTTTTTTGAATAAATTTCCAAATTTCGATACCTGCAGAGAAATTGTTCATTTGGTATCAAACTGTCAACGTCAGTAAAATCTTTTAAAAATTCAAGAAAGGTAAATGCATACAAAAACTAATTAAACTTGTCCATGTGGTAAGAATCTATTGGGCTGATAAGCAGGTATACAAAGTGGAGATTTCCCGTTTGCAAAGCGAAAAAATAGTAAAATGTTAATCAGATATTTCCTTGATTTTCGTGAAATTGTTGTTGTGACGTAAAATCCGTCACCCCGAATTCTGTACTTCTATGATGCCGACACAAAAACTGATAACTAGGGAATCAGTCCAATAACAAATATATTAAATCTCATATCTTATTAACAAAGGAATATCAATACACATATATGCATATAAATGATCACATAGATCGACAGAGGTCATTCATTCGCCATATCATGCTTAAAATGTTTTCATGTTAAGTACTTCACGGTGACCTTTAATAAGCTCACATGCATTCTTTTCAAACCAAAATGTCTGACTATATATTTCAAACAAAATATAATTTCATTAATTCTGAAATATCAACTTTTACTCGTTCCAGTGAAGTCCATATACATTGAAATAAAAAAAGAATGTCTTTTCAGTTCACTCATGGTTACAAAGTTCTTCAATTTGTATCCTTTTATATTTCCCCTAAATAATCTTCATATGAAAGAACGATACAACCCAACAAACTCCATGTGATCGCTCCTGTCATGCAGGCGTTGTTAAAATAATAATATCCCTTGTGAGGTCGTGGTAGTTCCTCAGGAGATAGTTGTGATAGCACTCGCAAAAATGGCGGTAGTACTCGCACAACTGGCTGCGTTCGCCACCCTCTAGTACAGAGGTGTGTCCATGTCCGACATGAGGTGGACTGAAAATAAAACCATACGTATCACAAATACATGTTCTTAGGCAAACTGTGACGTAAAACAAAATAAAGCTAATATATTAAAATAAAACACTACTTATTTAACACTAACCCACTCCCTTACATCTTCAATTTTTATCTTTTTTAAGAAAATAAAGATACTGATATTTTCTTTCACGCAGAATTTGACATGCGAAATTGAGTTAACAAATTTATTTTCCATCCAGTGTGGATTACCACATCCCAGCTACACATAAAGACTTCCATGTTTGCTTCAGGAAATTTCTTCTAATCAATTGTCATATCAAATCAAGTCTACTTAAAATACCAAATTGACCTGCCAAATAAATTCAAGCAAACAGACATGCAAAATACGAACTCTTTAATTGCAATTCTTGTAAAACCCTTCTTTTTTAAAATTTAAAACAAATTTGCATACAAATTGTACGGCTACTTTGCCTGATTAAACTACTTTCAATATTCATCATAATTCTAGTTCCTTTTTATGCTTATTCAAAAAGAAATCTTTCACTTATTTATAGTTTAGATAATCAGCGTTTTGGATCAGCATATAACATTTTTTGTGTCACCTATTTATTAACTCATGAAATTTATCAAAACTCAACTTACATGACTGTTTTTTGAAAATAATATAAGGCTCTGACTTCTCAGACCACACCCTGATTTGTTGGTTCACCGTTGGACTTTTTTGGTTAAATGAAATGACGTACCTCGCCAACTAAAGTTGTCCAAGAAATATGCCTCAAATTTTGCAGCTGAAACATTTCACCAAATAATGAATTCATCACCTAATGCAAAGAAACTTGTTCCTTAATAAAACTTAGAAAAACTTATTCATAGCCTCCTAGCATCTCTATAGTACATAGTACAAAATTTATCTGGTATAGCAAGAGACTAAATCTAAGGTGTGTCCTGTCTCACAAAAAATGTTTTTCCCACCTTCATAATACTACGACGACGAGTGAACACACAATTACAATGACGGGGTCGTCGCCTGCGTATTCGGTTATGATAGTAACAATGCTATCACGAAACGCTAAATACGACCCGGACGAGAACACAGGTACGACGTACGGACAGACATAACATCGACAACCAGGTCAATGTCCACGGCCTTTGATAACCAGTTGTGGTGCACTGGCGTCCCTCATAATAGTCCACTCAATCCTTTATATGTGACCACCTAGCGCCACCAGTATATATATATAAGTTATGAAATTCCCTAAACCTACCTAAACAATAGGCCCAACTTGTTTACCAGTACAACCCACAAAGTGCAAAATGAGCACTGACATTCCAACTTCTGCACTTGCAACTTAAAACTTTTAGATAATAGACCACTACAGATACAGCATTCTTTACATATTGAAGGGAAGATAAGAACATTGGGTTAAATTAAGAATAGAGGTCTGGGGGACGTGACAGTTGAGAAATTTCCTTCATTTTTGGGAGCTTTTCGTGAAATTCCTTCATTATTGGAAATTTTTCGTGAAATTCATTTATTTTTTTCAATTTTGGGGAGTTTTCTTCAATTTTCGTGATATTATTTTTATTTTGTGGGAAGTTCTCCTCAACTGATCTCGGTTTTTCAGTTTTTAGGAAATTTCCTTCGTATTTTGGAAACTTTTGCCAAAATTTTCAAAATATTTCCATTTACAAATAATTTGTTTGGATACAAGAAACTCACTTTTATAAGTTTGTTGGGACAAAAAAATATTTCTGGCCCCCAATTTCAAATATCTCAGTCCTACGCCACTTCTGCAACTGTATGCCTAAGGCTAAAGTATTTCTTTTTTGTTTTATAGGCACCTATGAAATTATAGGCCTATAAAATAGAGATACTAGACCTAGTATCTAGATACTAGACCTATGTCTAGTTCAATTTTCGAGTTTTGGCCTATCAAAGCTCAAGAAATTTCGATTTTTATGCACAAAATTTGCGATGTATGAGAAAAGACAACTATATTATAATATATCTGCTTTTTTTTTATTGTTGAATAAATGCTGAGAATATCTTTTTATACTAAAATGTTGATTGTGGATGCGTTTAAAAACTTTTGCCAGAATCAACTACCCTCTTCCTTCAAAATATTATACAAATAAAAAGCAAACAATGAATTTCCGGAGTACTGCCCATCCAAAATCTTAGAAATTTAAATCATTAGGCAATTTGATGCGACGATTAATTAATCTTTAATAGAATAGCAATTTTGTTAGCAACTTCTATAGATCTAATTTTCACCACGATCTCCTATCACCTATTGCTGATTCACTCTTCTGCGTTGCTTTTCCAAGGTTGGTGATTAATATAATTGACTGCTGTGATCCTAATACTCGAAACTTGCACTATAGACTACGCAGTATTTCCCTCTCCATGTCAGCATGTGCACACCCACCGCTCGCCGCCGCCGCCGACGAGTGAACACACAATTACAATGACGGGGTCGTCGCCTGCGTATTTGGTTATGATAGTAGCAATGCTATCACGAGACGCTTAATACGACCCGGACGAGAACACAGGTACGACGTACAGACAGATATAACATCGACAACCAAGTCAATGTCCACGGCCTTTGATACCCAGTTGTGGTACACTGGAATAGCCACCACTACTTTTCACCCTATCTTTGAGGTAATTGACCACTTAATCCTGTACTGTACTCGTCCATTGTGTTACCATTTCAGTTAATAGCTCCATGGTACATACCAAAACATCGATATAATTGACTAATATTGGGCCTGAGATGTTTTGGAGCCAGGATGTGTTTTGAATTTTGAAAATATAAACATATATAGGCCTACATTTCTTTTGTATGGAACGGAAAGAGCAATGTAACGATATTACAGTTTATTGGTCAGTTGGTGCAAGGATGTTCGTACATCCTTGATTTGTGTTCTTTCAGTCTTCAAGTTAGGCGATATGTTGCCCTCTATTTCCAGATCAAACACCTTTTATCATCATTGGTATTTTACTTGACTGGCATATATTTTATCTTTTCATACCTTAGATTTTGTGGTGGCGGGATAAAATTCTAAAATTAATCAACATTATACGGTACCATTGGAATGTTGTCTGAAACAGGAACAGGGTCAAACCTGTGACCCCCTTCCATTTTTCCTCCGTCGTTCAATAATTTGAAGTCTATATGATAAAAACATGTAACTTTGTAATAAGTTCACCGAATGGGTCCCATCGTTTGAGATATATATTTCATTGCTGCTCAGATGAATGATATACATATATATATATATATATATATATATATATATATATATATATATATATATATATATATATATATATATATATATATATATATATATATATATATATATATATATATATATATATATATATATATATATATATATATATATATATATATATATATATATATATATATATATATATATATATATATATATATATATATATATATATATATATATATATATATATATATATATATATATTTCTAATGGGAACACATTTCCCCATACATGGGACTTACAAAAGTTGCCAGTTTCCTACTAGTGGGTCAGTAATTAAGGGGCATTTCATTTTAAATGGGCACTTTTGTAATATATTTGAAAAAAGTGTGTGCAAATTATACCAGTTCTTGCACCTTTGACAGTAATTGAGGGGCACTTTTCATTTTCAAAAGTAGCGCTTTTGTCATTTTTTGGAAAAGTTGGGGGAATCACGGGCCCTCAGTGAACCCCGGTTCCTACACCTATGTACCAGCATGCATATGCTAGGCCTAGTCTACTGTATAAACACTTAAGATTTTTTGTTGTTGTATCAGTCCATCAACTTAGATAATCTGGATGAGTTCAACATCCTATACGGTCATGGGCTGTACATTGACTTCGTCTTTCAGTTCGGATCAACACGAAATATCGATATTTTTACTATTATTATCATATGCACGTGATAATAGTCTAACTCCTTAAAAAAAAACATGGACAGGTAACAACGAGCTTAATTGGAAGAAAATATGCCATAAACCATAAAGAAAAATAATTTTAAAAATCATCAAAAGTGGTTTAAAATTTAACAAAATTTTAGATTTAAAATTTAGAGCCTTATTTTAATAAACTATACAAATTTTATTGTAATTTTGTGACATCACAATAAGAAAACCTTTGAATTTCCTAATGTTAACCTGCTAACCTATTGTTTTTCAATTCTTCACCACCATTATTTCAATGGGAGCAGCCGAATATGATCATGAATTTTTTTATTTCCATCATACCCTCTATCAAAATTTAGCAGGGAAAAAAGTCTAATGATTTTTAGTGACGAGGTGACTGAAATTTAAGATTTTGAGCTGCAGTCCTATTTCTTTCAGACATCACAACTTTTCCATACATTAAACATTCTTCAAAATTTGAATAACAATAACTCTGCAACCACTGAACTTATATTCAGTTTTTCATCACAGAAAATGAAAGGCTTTAGGAAACATTTTCAAAAAATTAGAAAATAGAGAAATCAATTATGATACTTATATCAGAAATATAATGAATAAAGAAATTTGTCATTGGTAAATTACAAATTATCATTTATCTTTATTGAAGTGAAGAAATCATAATGAAAATTTCTATAAATGGAAATAAAAGCAAAAATAACTTCAAAACAAACTCGTTTTTTATACTGTTCACATTTTATTCTTTAAAAATATTTACATTATAAACATGAGTAAAATGTCATTTTAAGAATGTATCTCAAACTTCAATTTTTACACAAATAATTCCTAAACTTAAGATCAAGACTTACCAAAGTAAATTATTTACCAAACTAAATTTCAAAAATTGCGCCTTATTATTCAAATTTACATTTTCCAATGTAGAAAATTCTTCTCATGTAAAATATTGTTTGTTTCTTCTGTAAAACATAATTGAAACAGTACAATAACGTTATTCCGCACGTTTTATTACAAAAATAAAAAATATTATAACTGGTTTAATTTCTATATTTGGACTTGATGGGGAACTTTTTTCTTTTCTATGATTAAACTTCCATTTCAATTTTAAGAGCCATCTTCATTCTGGGATGTACACCCGTCCATAACTTGTGAATTGCTGCATATTTAACGTGGTATTTTTTATCTCCTCAATCTTCACATGTACAGCTACACCCCAAAGCTATTGGTTGAAAACTCATTTCCTTCTCTTTCAGGTGAAGGGACGTACCAGTAAACAACCGGTCTAATGTTTTGTCAATGTAGATAGTTAAATATTTCGATTTACGATGGGAAGTGGCAGTACATTTCGTCTGGTGAGCAGATCGCGTTGTCAACTTACATGGTTTAAAGTGAAATATTTCGATTTACGATGGATGTATCAATACATCTAATGTGAAGGGATGTACCAGTATATCCCGTCTGGTGAGCAGATTGCTTTGTGAATTTGAATGGTTTGAAGTGAAATAGCTCGATTTACGATGGATGTATCAATACATCCCATGTACATCCCATGTACCAGTACATTCCGTTTGGTGAGCAGATTGCTTTATTAATTTGGATGGTTTAAAGTGAGCAGATGTAACCATTAACATGACAAAATAAAACTCACGTGAAATCTTTCTATTTATCATTGTGCTAAAAAACAAAGCACAACCAAAAACCAAAAGGTTTTCTTTTTGATTTTGGTGCAATTTTTGAAGAGAGGATTGATCTACACTGAATTAATTTTTCTTGAAGGCAAATTGTTTTTATACTATCAGCATATACAGAACACTAAACATGTTGCATTGTAATGCCCAACATTGAAACCTTAACAAACATCTAGTTGGGAAAGTATGAATATTTTAACATTTAACATTATGCATTCCCCACACAGTAACTGCATTTCACGCGTTTACATTAAGCCATACCCTCATATCCACGTGCATGTTCTGATGAATGAAAATTATTTCATATCTAAAGACCAGCATGATCTATATAGAAATATGAAAGTGTGAATCTTTATAATTTTGATTAACAATTTTTAAATATTTTCTTTAAGGAACATGTGGCCAGATTATGAGGACATATTATTCGGACATATACAAAATTGGGAACGCTTTTCTTGAATGCTATTGCCTTGATAATCTTTCATTTTACTGCTAAATGTAGGTCTCTGATTATTACACTTTCGCATGATTCAGTACAAACAAAACGCCCTCAATTATCAGCCGACAGCTCCTTTAAAATAAGCTGCACCAATCTTAATATACTTGACATCATCACCGAAAAGAATAGGCAGATTTATTTTACCAATACACCTCAAAAATTAAAGCAAGGGCTTTCGAAGAATATTTTGCCGAAGGGCGTACCAATACGCCCCATGAATTAAAGTAAGGGCTTTAATAGAATATTTTGACAAATGACTTGACTCAGGGCGTACCAATATGCCCCATGAATTAACGTCACCCAAGATTTGACTCCATGGCCTGGACTTTGCCGATGATATGGCCAAAGAGCTGCGTGGAAGCTCTTTGTTTGGCACTTCTGTCAACATCAAATTACCTCAACAGAAACAACACTGCAGAGTATAGAGGATGCTTAAAAGTGTGTCCGTCTCAATGCAGGAAAAACCAAAGCCCCGCCTTGAAAATATTCCTTCCACTTGCAATGTCCAAACTCGTAATGGTACTAAACTGGAAAATGTTTTTGATTCCAAATCGAATTCCCATCAAGTTTCGACAAACAAAACAAAAGCGGCTTTGGATGGTTCTTAAAAGCACATACAAGATGGGAGCTAACCAATCAATAACATTCGAATGGTGGAAGATCATAAAGTAATAGCTCCCTGATCTCATTAAGTTCAATTGACAGGTGTATATCTGGTTTTGGTTAAGCAGACCTGCAAAGAAATAAAAAAAAGAGTAAAATATTGAATTTTGTGTGAATTCTCTCAATGTCACAAATTCTGACACATTTATGGCAGGGTATTGCAATATTTTTGCATAGCAATGTACACAGTGTGAAATAATACGGTATTGTAAATCATATTTATAAGAAAGTTGAATCATGTTAAATGTTGAGGTGGCATCTTTCAAGTTTGCAGTGTATAGCTATTTTGGCAAACGCACTGAACAAATACATGAAAACTCTCTTTTTAAAGGAAAATGGAAATATTATTTTGTGATACATAAATATGAAAGTTAACTGAAAAAATACATATTTGTTGGAAAGCAAGAACTGTTGATAGAGCTTGATGTATTTACCTTTATAAGTATAAGTATTCTGCTTTTTTAGGGCTCCTAGAATACTTGAAAAGCAGTTGGCAACTTGGTCCACATCATTTCTTGGGAGTGACGTAATAACAGGCAAAAAAGTGCAATGTCACCTAAATGAGACAAAAAAGTATCAATGATATGAAATCTATATCCATCATTTTTTGTATGTGAATAGCATAATATTTTAATTTAAAAAAAATTAAAAGTAGAATGGTCTGTAGATTTTGCCTAAGGCATCATTGTTTAGTTATTTAAATAGGAATGATCAAAACTTCAGGAATTCTTCATTTCCAAACGTTTAATATTGATATGATTATGATTGTTAAATTACTTCATCATATTATTATTTTATTTATCAAACTGACTTAAATTATTTTATTGACAAACAATTGTTTTCACCATTGCCTTTACCTTAATATAGATGCATGTGCCCAGCTATATATTTAAGTAACAGGAAAGTATGCATGAAATTAAAAGAAAACTATTTAGGAGATTTATGATGTGTAAAGCAAATGAGCAGATGAGGATTCAAGATACGCACAATATTTTTGTCAATTGTTTTAATGATGTTGACTAGCTCTCATTTATCATTTTCAATTTCAGTTTTATATTTTAATAAAAGTTGGAATTTTGTTAAGTTAATGCAGAAAAACTGACTATGGTGTGGCATTTAGCCTAAAATAATTCATATTTACGTATTCAGTTGTGTTAAGATCTTTAAACCCAAATTCTTTCATCTGTTTACTCATGCTTACAGCTTTTTTTTTTTTTCCCTATCTGGAAGGAGCATAACAATTAGTGTAAAAATGCCTTCCAGATTTGAAATAGCATTTGTATGCTGTTGCTGAAAGAAACAAAACATGATTGTATTATTATCTTTAAAAGTTTTAAAATCTTGTAAAATGGAGTTTCTAAACGATTTTGATGAACGTTCTTGCTTCCTAATTTTCTTTTTTTTAAAGATCTTAAACAGTTTTGCTAATTGTTTTATCTACTTGTCCATAGACCTAGAATGGAGTATTCATATTCATTTTATTATCCTTTTCATAAAAGATTTAAACATTTTACTACTGTTCAAATACTGTAATTTAACTGTTCTGCAATGATTCGATCTCGATCATCCGTGATATATTTTCCTTATTCCATGTAATCATGGACCATAAAGCAGAAATGATACAACGTCCTCACTAAAAACTCATCCATGCATGTTTTCTTACCTCTTTGAATGTCCTCACTAAGACAGCAGACAGCAGATATCTATTATTTTTCCTGAAGCAATTGTCCAGTTGTGGGGGGAAAAGGTCGTCTATAAGAGTGTCTTTGTTCTTCTCAACATGTGATCATCAGATTAGAAGCGTGTGACGCTGTTTGGCGTTAGTGTAAACATAGGCTAGCGTGTCTGCTGGGATAGAGCCAAAGTTTGAGCTATTCCAGCTATTTGGCTATTTTAGTTAATAACTCCATGGTTTGGGTGAAGAAGTAACACACCTAGAACAAAAAAATAATTATAAGTCAGAGAAAAATCAATCACAAATATTAGACACATGAAACTTTTATTTGAAGAGTCGGGACAGAAAACAATATAGCTTTCAATGAGTAGGCTATTTCATTGCTTCTATTCATCAAGATTTGAAAGGCAATGGTATTATGCACAACCTTTTACCACTTTTGATAATGAAGCTCTTTGGTAGAACATGAGGTTCATCGTCATTTCACAAAGTCCATACAGTTACATGTAATTCAATCAATTTTCTTTATTAAGTTCCTCAAACAATTCTAACATATATTTGTATCCATACCTATAATCAATATTTGTATTCAAACCATTATTTAAATATCTGAGCCATCTAATTATTGGTGACTACCACTTTCCCTTATTTGTTAGATAGCCACTCCAAATTTCTTGTGCATGTAAAACTCATTATTTTTCCAGTTTACATACATGTTCCCCCACCCCTCCCGTTTATATTTCGTTAGGTTCATACCATATACACAAGACTGTCACCAAAATGTTGACACCATGTATTTATGCTGACGCCTTTTTTCTGTCGTGGCCCCCAGGATGCGGCATGACTAGTATTGCTGAGAACATGCTGCTGAAAATCTGCCGTCTTTTATAAACTCACTTGAAAATCTTATAATAATTACAAGCGTTTATAAATCAAACTAATGATTTTAATATATTTTGAAAAATGTAAAACTTAATACTGCTTTACTATTTTTTCAAAGTAGGAATCGGGAGGAATTAAAAACGAGAAAAATATACAAAAAATCAATTCCATTTCCAAATTTACAATATTTGCTGGGCACTACGATTATAAAAAGAGGTAAGCAAAACGTGCCATAAAGATTATTTCTAGCCAGTGAGCTGAAATAAAGAACCAGGCGCGTAAATATTGGGGTGTAGAAAGGAAGAGGGGGTATCAGGTCGGTAAAGATACCGATTTTGATTACTAACATTTCACAGGAAGGCAGTTTTTTTTCTTCTTCAAATGGGATGCTAATTTGAGGCCGTTAGTAAATATCATACTACCCCCCCCCTCCCCTCTCCTAGTGCAAAGGGTCAAATAATGTCACTGCAAAGAACCCTATTGTAGATGCTGCGGAAGTAGGCTATGTGTTAAATTTTGCATACAGTCAGACAGTGTACAATAACTGCAAACATCCTGGACTGAAGTGTGCATTAGGAGACGTTAAGCGGGTGCTTGAATGGGTCAAAACATGACATTCTTTGTGAATGCATAGAACCAGAATAGAAGTCCCTGATAGAACTGAAAGACTAGACATCAAGTGGATTAAAGTTTAACGTGAAGTATAATTAAGGGCACTAGATAAGTAAAACTGTATTTGCTGTTCTAGTGTCGAAACACGCAGTTATGAAAGTTTATGAAACCCAAATCGTATCATTGTAAAATGGCAATGGAATTGAAAAAAAGAAAAAAAAAAGAAAAAAAGAAAAAAAAGAAGAAGTGTATTTGCAATTGAGCCATTATCAGTTTATTCTGCACTTATGACAAGGAATCATGCCCGTAGCCAGGAATTTGAGAAGGGGATTCATTTTAAAAGGGCAACAAATCTTATTCCGGCTGCTTATAATTTTGATAGATTTCAACATGTCACTTTCTCAAGAAAAAGGACTCGTTCGCTGGATCCACCCTTCCCCACTCCCCACACACATACAAGCAGCCGGCTACGGGCCTGTTTATTAAAGGAATAGTCCTGTTCTTTTTAATAAAATTGTATTTGAAAGATCATACTTTTAGAGCCAAATTGGTACAAAAATCAGGTTGATATCATATTCCGTTTAGGAGATATAGATTTTAAAGATTTCCCAATTGCGTTTTAAAGTTTTTGTACAGTATGATGAATTTGTGTTTGATGATGTCATAGAGGCGATACCATCGCAAATGTTTATGTATTTCTTTGAATGTTAATTGGTTGTTTCTGTATGATTAGAAACATTTTTCCAAAAGTAACTGAAGTAGGGTATTATTTGGCAATGTATTTAAAAACCTAACTTTCATCATTTTATTTTTCTAGCAGATTTACTAATAAAAAGGATGAATGATTTCAATGAAATATATAGACTTTGTGGGAGAATGTGTTGCTGTGATGTCATACTGAGCCTTTTCCTATTTGTTTATTGGCATTTTTTGTGAATCTTAAAATTTAAATATATCCTGGCAGGAATAACATATCAACATGATTTTTGTACTAAATTGTTTCTAAAATATTTCTTTTTCTTATGAAAGGTTATGGAAAAACATGGCATTGTTCCTTTAACATGGCTTCTTTATTCTGAGGTTTACATACGACCACGATCGGCTTTTTTAAGGGGCTATGCTTGTTGTAATATTTTTGAGTTGTGGTGTTGATCAAAAAACATACTTCACATGCTTTAGGTAGGCTTCTCTCAGTTGTTCACATTTAGCTTTTACTGTTGCAGTTTTTTGCTCTCTTAGTGGCTTCCTTTAAAGATCCGCATGTCCCGCACACAGTGAATCCAGACATGCCAGAGGTCTGTGCGGAACAAAGAGTGAAACAAAACATTTTATTAAAGGTATATGGCCATATATAGTCTGCATTGGAAAAAAGGTTTACCACAGAATTCCATGAATATCTAAATATTCCATCGCACATGTAAAAAAAGGCAATTTATACAAAATTCTATACAAAGAGTTCTTTGACCTTAATAATAAGTGACATTGGTGCTCCCAATAACTTTTCCATCAACAGAGTGACTAAATAGAAGATGTCATATAAACTGCAAGTATAATTTACATTAATATCAATTTCAATTTACTAACAGTGCACTAATTTTATTTCAGACAATTGAATACAATTAGAATGAAATATAAATAGCACATATTTTTCTGTTTTTTTTTAATTCAAAAGAAATTTTTCATTAAATGTTTGAAGTTAAAAAACTTTGTATAATGTTTTTGCTTCCACTGTATATTGTACAATAAAGAAGGAAAGTACCTTCGGAATGTTCAACTCTGGCAGACGAATCTTCCAAATCTCCATTCATGTACTCCTTAGATTTTATGTTCTTGTTTGGTACATTTTCCGTCTTTGTGTAAGGAACTGGAAGATGGACTTCCACTTTGTGGGGCATACTAATCTCTTACACTTTTGAACATAAATGCCGCATCCATGCGAGATCGGTGACTGTTTTCTCAGCCATTCTTTTGACCCCGCTATTTCCAAGCACAATAAACCAGCTGCAAGTTTCTTCATACAGTTTTATCCATTCCGTTATCCTTTCACTTTATTCCGTAACAAAAACAAAAAAGCATATTGCAAACAATTTTGCCAAATAATACGACAAAGAGAGAAATTCTTGTTGGTTTTTAACCCTTGCCACAACATTTGGCAGCAGTGGCAGTCTATCCAACTTTTGTGAAGTAAAAATAGTTTTATTTTAATTTAATTTTAATCAACTCGGAGGCCCGGACCCTAAAAAGTATATTAAAATCACTCAGTGCCACATTTTTAGTACACTCCATGTCGCACAGTCAGTTGTTAATGTTGGGGTTTTGCACAATTATTCCTGATGCTTTTGCTTTGATCCTGTACTGAATAATTGTGTTCTCTACAAAAAGAGTCTTTTGTTTGTGAGTTCATTTTCCAAGGAAAATTGTTCAATTTTTTCACTAAAAATCAGATTTGTTTTAAACCAAAAATCCTATGGCGAAAACAGTACACGAGGTGCGTGAACGTCTTATTAAAATGTGTTTGTGGGAGCTTAAGCACCACCCACTTTCCCTCCCCCCAAAAAAAAAAAAAAAAAAATACCCCAAAAAAACAATCCTTGTTCCACCATTTAAAGGGCGTTCGTAGTACGGCACATGGGTCCTATCTCCTGTGACTTTTTTTTTTTTTTTGCGCTGATGAAACTTTCCATTCTCCCGTCTGCCCGCTGTTTATGATTTGTAAGAACTGAAGAACACTTACAAAATAGACCACCATTATGCTGTTGTTGTTACCTTCGATTTGGAGCCTGTGGCAAAAGTAAATACGATGGGAAGGACTCCTAGCTTTTTACAGAGTATAAGGAGGAATGTTGGCTTTTTTCATAAAATTGAACGAAATTTTAATTATTGCAAACGTTTCGGCGTCCACAGCTTTAAAGGATTAGTTCAGTGGTCAAGCATGTCCATTTTATATGAAAGAGGACTTCAAAAGAAACACAATGGCAAAAAAGCACTGCAAAATCTTATTCGTGAAGGAAATATCAAATTTAAAGTTTGGTATTATTTCTGTAGAAACAACTGAAATCAGGCTACTTGTGATGTCACAGCCTCAGATTCCTCAAAGTCTTTATGTATTTTAAAGAAAGTGTATTTAATTTGTTTACTATTTAAATTGATTTTCCTCAAACTTTCTTCAGGTACACTATTATAAATATTCTTCCTAGATTCAGTTTTACTCCTCTCATGACATATCCCATGGTTTTTAAGCCACAAAATTGCAGGACAATATATGATAGAATACATAGAGAGTTTGAGGAATCTGAGGCTATGACATAACAAGTAGTCTGATTTCAGTCGTTTCTACACAAGTGATACCAAACTTGAAACTCAAATATCTCCTTAACGAAATAAGATTGTTTAATGCTTTCTTTACCATTTTGTGTCCTCTTTCGAAGAAGATAAACATGCTTGCCCACTAAACTAATCCTTTAAGATGGAACAAAATGGAAGGGGGTCTTCTTACCGAACCGTGCGTTATTGGCGTAGGTAGACAGTAGGGGTAAAGACATTTAATTGCCCCATCAGCTAAAGTATATACTGCCAAATGATTTCGATATAAATCTGGTGACCAGTGGCGTATGTAGCCTCGGGCGGAATGGGGGAGGGGAGGACGGGGGAGGAGGCGGACCCTCTTGAAGAATCTATCATATATAACATTTAAATAAGGTCATGGAGATCGAAGTCTATTTATCAGTATATCAAACATGTCAAAGTTGATCAAAGTCAATATTGCGTTAATACGTTTTACTAGGAAAGGACAGTGAATCTTTACTTGAAAGAATATTAGATAACCATTTTAAATTGTCATAGCAACACGTTTGTGATATTTTCAATCACATCTGTCTACGCATTTAACAATGCACTTAATGCTAAATGTGAAATGTTTTCTATCGTCATGACGCATTCCACTCATCAGCATATATAAGCACTCGCCACAGGGAAAATCCCCTCCCCAAATGCATAAGAAATGAAAAAATATGTTTTTAATCAGCTGAGCAATAATCGTGTTTTACACAGAGCCTCTGTGTGTGTTGTGTGTATGTATGGGTGTGTGTGTGTGTGTGGGTGAGTGGGTTGGTGTGTGTGCGTCAGGGGAAGGAGAGGTAAGGGGTGAGGCGCCAATGCTCACCAGTCACATGTACCCACTTTTTTGACGCTGGCTAAGGCAGTAAGCCACGCAGGGGCGCAACAATAGGGTGGGAAGGAGGGAAAATGGAGATTTGAGGGGCACCAAGTAATGACACTGCGATATGTTTGTTATGGGCCTTGAACGCTAGATTCCCCAAGGGCCCCACAACTCTAGTTGAGCCACTGAAGCCACTGCTCGTGACCCTCAAATTTTGTGCCCATTCGCCTTTTTCAAACATCAATTCAAATGAAGTTATAATAAGTTATCACGATAGTCGTGCATACATATAACTCAGTAACTCACGATAGTCCTTCATCCATTTTCTTCTTTTTTTCGTGACACGTTCGTCACTGGTGTGGGCATAGACATCCAAAAACTTCAGCAGTTATAACCAAAAAACCTTTAAGATTTAGAATTTGAGAATGAAAATAAAATAATTACATTGAAGAATTTTAGCTGCAATCCTTGTCATACATCAAAGTTTGGCACATGCTTGATATCAGCACGTATCAAGACCTAGCGAAAAGTGGGAAGAAAATGTTGCCCTTGCAGAAAATTCTTTCAAACTTTTATTTCTAAAACGGCGTCCCCTTGCCTTCGACACTGATCGTAGCTCTCACAAAATAAAAGGAAATCTCAAACTGTCAAATGTATCGTACTATGACTAGGATCCAAGAAACATTAGTTAGATGCTACCCATAGTCCAACATGATATCGCTTAAAGTAGTGCAGCGCGTAGAATCATGGAGAAATGGGAAGAATGCGCATGCCGCAAACAAGTCTATCTTTATTATTTTGTTCCTCAAAAACAATTTAAAAAACTAAAGCATGGAACGTTTAAGAAACCTAACCTTAAAGGAAAGGTATCGTCCCATAAATACATTCGGAGGCAAACGCCGTCGTGCTGGTAACGTCACTTCTGGTTTTCAAGTTCCCATTTTGATCGCGAGAAATCTGCGATGTTATCGTTTACACAGCAGCACTGAGGACTGAATATATATATGCCTATATTTGCTATTGATAACATCAAAGATTTCTCGCAATCAATAAGGAAAATCAGAATTCGGAAGTGACGTTAAGAACTCGGCGGCGTTAACTTATGAATGAATTTATGGGACAATACCTTGCCTTTAATCCTAATCTTGTTTTATAATAACTTCTTTTCTCCAGTAAATCGTACTTTTTGTTGTTTTTAAATGAAACAAAAAGAATATGGCATGAAAATTGATCAAGATAGACTTATTTGCGGATTCGCATTTTCCCCCAAAACGACTGATTTGCGGAAGTAGTATCATGAAAAGTGGGAAGAATGCGCACACCGTAAATATTCTATCTTCAATATTTTTGTTTCTCAAAAAAAAAAAAAGTATTCAAAAAAGTATTAAAAAAAACAAAAACCAGTAAATATGTAATAAACGTTACCTTACCCTAAACCTATTCTTAATTTAAATTAACTTCCTTGCCCCAGTAAATCTTAATTTCAGTTATTTTAAAATAAATGGAAAGAAAAAGCAAATATGATATGCAAATTAGTCAAGGTAAACTTATTCGTGGCATGTGCATTTTCCCCCATTCTTTGAAAACCGATGACCCATTCAGCCATTTGGGCCTGTCTATTTGCAAGATCACCAATCCTATCTTGCTAGTCACGTAACTGCTGATGAATATAAAAGTAGCTATTGTCTACCAACTGTGGTGTTATCTACCTACTGTGGTGTAGCGGTTATCATACCTGTCTACAGACCACGAGGCCCCGGGTTCAAGCCTGGGGTGGGTAGACACGCCAGTGCACCACAACTGATTATCAAAGGCCGTGGACATTGACTTGGTTGTCGATGTTACGTCTGTCCGTACGTCGTACCTGTGTTCTCGTCCGGGTCGTATTAAGCGTTTCGTGATAGCATGTGTACTATCATAACCGAATACGCTGGCGACGACCCCGTCATTGTAATTGTGTGTTCAACTCTCTCTCCCCAACTGTGGTGTACGCCAGTGTACCACAACTGGGTTATCAAAGGCCGTGGACATTGACTTGGTTGTCGATGTTATGTCTGTCCTTGCGTCGTACCTGTCTGCCTGTGTTCTCGTCCGGGTCGTATTAAGCGTTTCGTGATAGCATTGTTACTATCATAACCGAATACGCAGGCGACGACCCCGTCATTGTAATTGTGTATTCACTCGTCGTCGTCGCCAACTGTGGTGTAACGGTTATTATACATGTCTGCAGATCACGAGGCCCTAGGTTCAAGCCTGGGTTGGGTAGACACGCCAGTGCACCACAACTGGTTATCAAAGGCCGTGGACATGGACTTGGTTGTCGATGTTATGTATACATTGACTTGGATGTCGATGTTATGTCTGTCCGTACGTCGTGCCTGTGTTCTCGTCCGGGTCGTATTAAGCGTTTCGTGATAGCATTGTTACTATCATAACCGATACGCAGGCGACGACCCCGTCATTGTAATTGTGTGTTTACTCGTCGTCGTCGTGCATGTTTCTCTAGCTCTCGATCTGCCTGTTGTAAATTTGATCGCTGTTCACGTACTTATATGTATAGTATAAGTTATACCAGTGAGTTGCCATACTGTAATACTTCGTAATTAATTGTAATACTATAAACGTAGAAACGTTTATAGGCCGATCTACATCAAAGGGAGAGATCGGAGGAAAGATAGCGGGAAAAGTGGTTGAACTTGTAATTACCATAGCCCACGTGAACATTTAGGGCTAATCTATCCAGGGACCGTGAGCTTCACCCATCTCCCCTACCCCCGCCCCCTCCCCACACACACACACTTTTTTGCTAATGTGCATGCAACACAAAATGACCTTTTTTATCTTTTTCGTTCTCCCAGTTGGGAAACATGAATTTTAAAAAAAAATGGTAAATTTATGTGAAATTGTCAACAAATTTTCAAAAAATTGATAAAAATTTACTCAAAAATAAAGGAAATTGCTTACAAAGGATGGAAATTTCCCGAAAATGGGTTTTAAGGAAGGTGGCCAAAAACGATTTTTTTTCTTCTGAAAATTGAAGAATATTTCGCAAAAATTACGGTTAATATTAAAAAAGTTTGGTAGCATCATTTAAATTTTTTAGAAAATTATATAAGATTGACAAAAAAATACAAAATCGAAGAAAATTGCATAAAATAAAGGAATTTTTCTAAACAATTCACCGAAATTTTTAAGGAAGTGCCCAAAAGAAACATAATTTCACGAAAATTGACAACAATTTCTTCAAATTGCCCCAAATGATCAAATTTTACATAAAATTGTCTAAAAATTCACAGGAATTTTAAAGAAAGTGCCTGAAAATGAACACAATTTCACAAAAATTGACAACTATTTCCTCAAATTGCCCAAATGATCAAAATTGTACCTAAAATTGTCGAACAATTCACAGGAATTTTACAGAAAGTGCCCGAAAATGAACACAATTTCACAAAAATTGACAAGTTTCCTCAAAATTGGCCGAAAATGATCAAAATTTACCAAAAAATGTCAAACAATTAATCAAAAGTGACGAAGTAGAGTGACCAAAAATGACGAAATTTCCCGAAAATCGAAAACAATTGCACACAAATAAACAAAGTTTAAAAAAAAAAAAATAATTGCACTAAAATGAACGAAAATTCTCTTATATTAACAAACATTCACGGAAATTTGAAGCAAAGGGATCGAAATTGAAAACAATTTCCCGAAAATTAAAGAAATTTCCTGAAAATTGAAAACTAAAATTCCTGAAAAAATTGAAGGAAATTTTCCGATTAGCAGCAAAGTCACTGATGGACTCCTTACAAGTGTAATTTTTCCACTTGTGACCTATGTGAATGCAAACAATTTTGAGCTTATTGCCCCCGGGCCTCCTCACCCTCCCCCCTCCTCTACCCCCACTTTCTTAAAAGGTGACCCTTCCTATGCCCCTGCCTAAGATGTACCAGTATGGTTTGGAGTTGGTGTACGGTAGGGTTTGATATGAATGTGATGTCGACTTTAATTTTCACCAATTACCCTACCCCCTCCCCCACCCTTGCACTTCAAAAATTACTCCGCAGTCCCTGTATCAACTCTGTTTCTAACTAAAAGTTAAATATTAATTTTTCAGTAGCATATGAAATATCATAATTATATTCCAGGCCACATTCCTAATTAAGAATAAGTGGAAATAGAGTATGCCTTAACAAATATCTTGAAAACGTTCTTAAATTAGTTGTTATCATGTTAATATTATTGTTTGTTTTTTTACCTTTGCTCCATATCTAACCACAATTATCTATATTTGAATCTTTATTAACCTGTTAACTATTTTAGTACTATCAGATTGTAAGGACTGAAGTAAGCATATTTAAAAAAGGAGCTAAATTGACATTTATTTGTATCTTTAGTCACGTGACCAGCAAGAACGGATTGGTGATGTTGCAATTGCATTTACCATGAAATCAAGCAAGTTCGTCGGTCTAGATCACAGGTTCGCAACAGGCTAGTTCCTAGCCTATGATCTGGCTTGCAATAACACTAGGGCTAGGGACACCTGTGGTTGGTTCTCTAGTAAAGGCTCCCGAGTGCCATTTATTCTTTTCTTGACTTAAAAACGTGAAAGTCATGGATACCGTTTTCAAGGAGTTCCCTTTTCCAGGAGACCTTAATAAATACAAGATGGACATTGACAAGTTCATCGATTTTCAAATGAAACACAATAGAAAAGTTGCTGTCATAACGGTACGATATTTTTCGCATAACTACTTAGTCTATAGTACTGCCACTGGTACAAAAATGTCATAATGTCACTCCCAATTTGGGAGTGGGACATTACAAATTTCATTGATTTCCAAATGAAACACAATAGAAAAGTTGCTGGCGTAGTGGTTCGATATTTTTCGCATAACTACTTAGGCTAGTCTATAGTACTGGTACAAAAATGTCATAATGTCACTCCCAATCTGGGAGTGTTACCTTCGGAATCATACCTAGACTACAGAGCCTGGTTGTTGTACTTGTTAAGTCGTACTCGGAGTAGGCCTACAGAGGATATACTTCATGTAACAATTAAGCCAGATTTACAATACTTTATTTACTCAACCATACCTAGGCTTACCTATTCTGGTGAGTATTCTGGATGAAACTTGAAGGCTTGCTGCCTGAAGCCTGAAGGTCCAGATTGTAATAAATCTGAGCTTAAGAGCTTATTTGTGTCACTGTCATATTAAAGGGGAACGCTTGCTTGCACCAATTGAGGTGGTCGGTTCGACGTAACCGTGTATGGGCTTAGTACGGTTTTGCCAAGTTGGAGGGGAAACTTTATCATTACAGTCAATAGGATATTTTTTAAGAATACTTGTGTTGCCTTAGCCAGTCAGTAAAATTTAATGGTACTCATTTATATTGAAAACTACTGTCTAATACACAACATTTGTTAAGAAAAATAAATTCTGTCAAGTATTTTTAGCAAAATGACAAAAAACACGTTTTTCTCCTGTTGACTGCAATGATAACTGACTTTGTTTTCCCCTTTGACTGAATTTCAAGATCGTCAAAAAAGCATTGTTACATCGCTGTGCACCACAACAATTCCGGATGTCCGACCTCCTCAATGCTTATCAAGTCTTTTTTTGAAAATGTTTAGGTTATTAGAATCCATCACAACAACTGGTACGGGTAGTGGTACTAACGTTACTAACGCTAGCCCTACTGTTCCAAAGTTAACAAAGACTGTTAGAAAAGGAGTTGTGATGAACACTTGTGCAACAATATGGTTGTAGAATCTTTTTAGATTTTGAGCCTCTAGTTATAGTTTTTCGCCTGATAACAATGAACTTGGTCACAGCTCGATCATAGATGTTGGAGATGATCTTATATACTTCACTAATATCACCCCTGGCCCCAGATTGCATAGTATGTAGAGCCTAAGTCGCGCGGAAGATCTTCCGTGCGCATTTTAGGATCTACATGTTGAATTTAGGTAGAAGCGGTGCACAAATTTCAGTTTGTGTTCAAATATTGCATTCCACGCTGCTGGTGCAAAGCGTTAATCAGCGCGCAATCATTTATGCTACAACAATCTTACGTGCACATTTAACAAACTATGCAATCTGGTTCTGGCCCTCCTGTATGTCAATGTTGGTAGGTTTAGCTTGGCAAGTCGCTCTGTATATGATATTTGCGATAATGATGGAATTAATTTAGTCGCTCTCCTTTGAATGCTCTCAATCGTGTTGATATGCTTTTTTGTATGTGGAGACCAAATACACTTTGAAAATTCAATGTGTGGCCTGACAAAAGCCTTATGTAGTTGTACGAGCGATATATCATCAAGAAAGGTAAATGCTCTCCTGATAAGTCCTAATATTTTGCTTGCCTTGTTGACTTTCTCATTGAAATGTGCATCGAAGGATATAGGCTAGAGTAACAAAGGTAACACCAAGAACTTTTTCAGTGGAGACAAAATCCAAAGCATGGTTTAGCATAGAATAGGAAAACATTGGATGCTTGTGCCTTTAGATATCAAGGACTTAACATTAGTCTGGGTGGAACTTCAATAGCCAGTCAGAAGACCATCTACTTAAACTATCAAGATCCTCTTGAAGAATATCACGGTCATGCGTTGAATTAACACATTTGTAAAACTTGGTGTCATCCGCAAAGAGATATACAGTCCAGGCCTCTAGCTAGACAAGTTTGAGTGCTGGGCTCCAGTGACAATCCAGGGTTACCTCCTAGACCCCCTTCCATGAAGAAGTGTTTAAATTTAGTCCACTCATATTGACAAATTACATGTATGTCAACAACAATTATTGGAATGCTAAAGGATTTACAAAATATTTTTATGTACAATGAGACTAGAAAATATAATAGATATTCAACTGTCAAAGTGCCTCCCTCCCCCAAAAAAAGTACAAACCTATGCTGGAAACTCTTCTCTCAATTTCCATTGTTATTCATCTTGCCCAAACTTTTTATCGCTTTTATTTTCGTCCCAGTATCGTTCGACGAAAGCCATACATTATTACAATTATTTCAAGTTAACTAGCAGCACATGTTCCTATGAACATTAGTTGTTATGCTCCTTAAAATTGCAAACAGTCAGACCCGACCTGATATATAAGCAGGTCGGGTGAGACTTTCCCCGTTATTTTCTTAATTCTGAAAACCACAAGTAATTTGAATCAAATTTCCTTTTATCAATGGCTCCATTGTACTAGTTCTCCTGTTGGTCTTGGGTTGTTGTGGAAGTTGGTGTTGAGTATCATATTAGCAATGGATGAAGTCTTTATTGCGTAGTTGAGTGGTTTTCTTAATTAAGATAAGTGGTCTCATTATTTGCTGCATTAAGTTTGTGGTTATGATTTGCAGGAACAATTTTTAAGGGGAAGGACAAGTCATGACTGCTCAACAACTTTTGTCAATATCAAATTCCCCACGAATCAAAAGAATATCAATTAGTCCATTATAATGTTAAGTGCTTATGGGGTTTATAACAAATGTGATTGGTTACTTACATTTGGACCGGTCTATAAGTACGCTTTGGGCCCTTGGGGGTGTAATATTTACTTTGTTAAAGTTTGTTTGTATAGTAAGTGATGGACTCGGCAAGTTGCCAGCAGTGATTCACAAGGAATAAAACGTGAACCTGAAGTGTGTGCATGTACGTATGTTTATGCAAAGAGCTTCATGTATGGGTGATTTTATGATATTATGAACGTTCAATTGCGTGAAATTCCTATACAGTTTAGTTGTTTTAAACGGAATTCATTGTGGGTAATGTATGTTATGTTAAGTGTGTAAATCAGCAGATGACATGAATAGAACAAGATTAAAAGGAGATCTGTTTAAACACTTAATTAATTAACTGACTTGAACTTTTGAGTGCCGGGCGGAAGAGTGAATCTTAGAGCCGAGTGCTGGGCGGAAATTGCGAGTCCTTGGCAAGCCCGCCCAGTGCCGCCCACTGTAGCTAGAACCCTGATACAGTCGAGTTAATTATGTCAGGCAGATCATTAATTTAAGTAACAAAGAGTAATGGACCTAGGATGCTGCCTTGGGGTATGCCACTAGAAACTGATTCTGATTTGCAACCATTAACCATGACACGTTAAGATTTATTAGTTAAAAAGGATCTTATCCAGCCATGTAGGAGATTTTTGGTACCATATACACTGAGTTTATACAACAAAAGTTCATGAGGTACAGTGTCAAAAGCTTTCATAAAGTCTAGATAGTCCCAGGCTTCTGTAAAATTATTCAAAATGTTTAATAGTTGTAGTGCAGTAGACCTTCCTCCCATAAAACCAAACTGCTTTGAGCTTATCAGATCATTGTCTTATAGGTATGACATGAGATTATCTCTGATGATGGATTTAAATAGCTTACAAATGATGCTAGGTAGGCTTATAGGACAATGATTTGAAACAATAGATTTGTCACCCTTTTTAAAGATGGCTGAAATATTTGCAACTTTCCAGTCCGTAGGAACATACATATCAGAAAGAGACCTAAATAGCTTCGTTAAAGGTGGGGTCAAAACAATGACACATTCCTTTAACACGCGGGTGAATTTCTTTAGGCCCTGGTGATTTGCTTATATTCAGGTTATTTAACTTTATAAGAACTGTCTCTTCAGATATATTTACTGCATCAATAGAGTAGTTATGGCATCTTAAGGCAAGTGGAGGGATGTTGGATGTATTTCAACTGTAAAAACACTTTTAAAAAAGTCAGAAAGAACTTGGGCTTTTTCAAGTCAGTTGTTGTAAGCACATTCTTATTATTCTCATCGGATGATCCAGTTTGCAAATGTGCAATACCCTGCTTATAGCTGGTCTTACTCTTGACATAATTTCAAAATTTTTGGGATTGGTTTTTGCATTACTTGCAATATATTTTTCAAATAACACTTTTGCTCTTCTTGTCATGGCTCTTACTTGGTTCCTGACTACAATAATCTTTATACTCTGTGGATCTTTGGTCTCTATATCTCAGTTAACATTTTTTTTATTGTATTCCAAACATGGTCAGTATCATCTGAAGTAGTAGGGATCGAGTCAATCAACAAATCATCCATACCAGCATAATTACCTTTGTCATATAACTACCGCTTAAAATTGCACAAATCCCTTATCGGTTGAAGGTTGAAATCAAAAGTTACAATAACATGGTTGCTCTCACCAATTGCAAAATTTATGTGGAGGTTGTTTACTAAATTATCACAATTAATACAAGATTAAGAATATTTAACCTCTGACCAACTCTCATTCTTGTTGGAGAATGAACCATCTGGTTGATATAACAGTCACGAAGACACTCAAGAAAATTATTCTAAAGTTGGTAATACTGGATGAATTACAAGAAAATGTATCCCACGTAATATCTGGGAGGTTGCCAGACTATTTATTATACACATTCCTCAGTACGGGTTGACATTGGGATTGCCGTATGAGGGTTGCAATAGATTAGGTACATTTCCTATGTGTTTTTAAAATTCACACCTTGTAGAAAATTGATGATTGAAAAATAATTTACTTTTTGGATATTCTTATATCAATTAGTCTAAATAATACACTTTTGAAAAACCTTTTCCTAAATATTTACCTATTTAGCACCACAACAGGACAAAGTTCTCCAAGATTCATATTTTGGTTGCCATTTTCTTAGTCACTGCATGTTTGTGATTAATTATTCAACGTCCGCAAATAAGTATTAGAATGTTCCACTAACTGCAATTGATTTTTCGCTGACAACATATTATTTGTTCATATAATTTTATTTAATAGTTTTGGTAAAAAAAAAAAACTGTGAAAACAAATAAATAAAACATCAAGAAATGTTAGATTATATAATTGTACATTATAAGTATTATTTTAATTTTTTCCTCTATTAATCTAAAACATATTACTCCACTAAAATGTTATAGACCTGATGGCAGTGTTTTGAACTTTGACTATACTTTGGAGAGCTCGTCAGAGGATTTTTACAGAAAGAAAAGTAGTCCAAAATAATTTGATAAAAGTAACTAAAATCACCTTAAAAACAGTTTTTTGAAGACATGGATGAGCTTCAAACATTGATTCTAATCATTGTGGGCGAAAAAAAAGTTTAAATGGTTTCGTTTTTCATAGAGATCTTAAAACTGAGATTTTTCTATACTTTTAACACCTCGCTTAAAACAATACAGAAGGTCATAGGATTTTGTAGTACCCTCGGACGGCCAGCCATCGCCAATGGCAGCCATACTTACACAGCTGGCATCAGTCCGACGGTACTACAGGGAGTAATAGCCAGACTGCAAGTGTAACGTTAACATTAGTACTAACGTTACTATTAGTCAACATGATTGCTTATATACAGTGGCGGTGGAAGGTCAAAATTATTAGGCGGACCATGTTCATGCAAAGCGTGAATCCAAACAGCCTGGGGTTTAAGGGCCCGATCAAGGGCCCTGGTGGGGTCCAGGGGCAAAGTCCTGGTGGAGGTCCAATGGGCGTAGCCCCTTGAAGCTCTGCGGTTGAAGCATTTTGTAAGAACTTTATTTTTGCATTTCTGACTGGGTTAGCAACAATATTGCTTTGCAGATAAATTTTTCTAAACTCTAGGTAGCCTTATTATTTTGAAATTCTTCTTAAGTATCGCAGTCATTTAGCCCATTCTTGGTAAAATAACACGATAACATACTTCTAACAGGAAAGGTATAGACTATTATTTTCCTAATTCTATGAAGTACTGAAGTATTGGACGATCTATCAACCAGGGAAGCTAACCTACAATTCCGTTGTGAAAGATTGCATTATTTGATGTCTTTTATGTTACTTGTTAACAGAGTATATTGTTTGATTCATCCTGGGAATCTAAGAAAAGCATTAAAATATAGAGCTTGCATGTATTTAGGACTTTACCGTAAAAATTGTGGGTGTGGCTATGGCGAACTTAACACCGCGTAGCGAGGCCATTTCGAAATAATTTTTTTGTGAAATATTAATCTCGAGCTTGATATGAAAATCGTTAGTTATACATTAGAACATTACAGAGAAATACTAAGTAGGCCTAATATCACATTGTATAACCTTGGTCAGACCATTGCAGGACAAATTTTTGCCTTGGTCACACTGCTGTCGGACAAATTTTTGGGGTGATCAGGGTGGTTATGCTGCCTATGATATGATAACCTCTCATACAGTACAGTGGTTACAAAAGAGCATGAAAATTAGCACCAACGCCCTTAACCTTTGCCTAATGTAACCACGCAAACATAAAGCTGAACTACTTATTTTAACTTACGTTTTGGTAAATTTTGCGAATTCTGTAAAAAACGGTAAAACGGTGAAAAGGTCAATTCTCTGGAAGAAATTTAGTGTCTTGTGCACAGGATGATAGCATTGCAAATAATGTACTACTTGAAAAATCACACTGCGTGTTCGCTTAAAAACACATCAGTTGCATTGTTGCGCACTATCAAAATTTGTTTGATTTTGACTAGGCCTACCTCAACACCCTTCTTTGTTAATATTATAATTATATACATACAAATTACATACAAATTATAATTATATACATACAAATTGTATTGGCTCCCCCCACTCCTCTACAACAACAATTGTCATCGCACCCCACAGTCAACATGTCTTCCTTACTTGCCCTCTGTACAGCCTTCCCAAAGCTTTTCTTGTCCCCTCCCTCCCCCCTCCCTCCCTTCACCACAACTCAATAGTCAAGCTCTCTTGAGAAAAGCCCTCTGGACAAAATTATCTCCTTCTTTCATGCTTCCCTCTACAAGCATATTAAGTCCTCCTTCTTCTTTCTACTTTTTCACCTTTTTTACACCCATGCACTTCCTCTTTCGGTCCCAGCTTCCTGGCTTTTAGTCCCTGTCTTTTTCTCAGTCTCCCCTATATTTTTTTCTTTCTACCTCTAGAATGATCTAACCTCTCAGGCACAATTTGACCCTCGCTGTCATGGTGCTGTTAAACCCTCATCAAACAAACACAATATATTAAAGGGGGCGGTTTCACATATGAAAATGATGAAGAAAGAGGCAATGAACAATGATCAAATTAAGGAATGTCTATGGGTAAATTTAACTACTCAAATTTATCACAGGTTTTTATAGTTTCACTTTTTCAAGAAAGTGTTTAGGTATTATCACATTTTTGTTTCCTGAGACAAGCAAAACCAGGTATTTTACTGAAATAGCCATGAGAATAATGGTATGTTACCTTTAATGTGTACTTTTGAAGCTTTTTGACATGTTATGCAAGGAAATGTTTGTAAAAAGCCTAGGAAAATGAAGTAAAATCATAGATACTTGTACCGATTGGCTTACAAGCATTAGACCTGCTGCAGTAGAGTATTTGTTGTCTTGGGGCCCCTTTGTTCATCAGCCATTGGTATTAAAGTGTTAGAAATTACAAATAAAACCAAAAGCAGCTGTCAAATTAAAAGATGAATGTTATGCTTATGGCTCTCATAGTTGGATTGACAAGCAACAGTACCAAGATGCGCTGTGAACTTTTATTTCAAAATTTATATTTTGTACTTACTAGTAGTGTAGGTTTTTACAACAATATGATAATTTGCTTCTACTTTTAAGTTGCCATTATAAACTGCTTAAAATTAAGGAATGATTTGTAAGAAAGCTGTTACCGCATCTCACATTTTCATTCTTTTCAGTCTGGGGGCACAGCTGTTCCTTTAGAGATGAAGACAGTGAGATTTATTGACAACTTTAGCACTGGAACCAGAGGCAGTGCAGCAGCAGAGTATCTTTTTTATTTGAATGTGACATTGTTTGTCTGCATTAAGTTGTTTCATTAAGTTATATGGACAGGAAGGTATTTTTATGTTGATGAAAGGGCATGTAATTGTGAGTAAGTTAAACAAAACAGTCTTTAAGCAGTCTCAAAGCACTTATAATTTTAAAGTTATGATGACAAATCAAATTTTGTACAAATTTCAAGCATGTGTAAAAGTGATGATGTATGATAAAAGGAATACAACTAAAATTGGCAATTCTTGATAATTCTTTCCAAAATTTCAAATATCAAAGGTCCTTCTACTGCTAAATCTGGGTTAAGATTATAATGATATCCAATTTCCTGTTCACTATAGCCAACTTCTCTAATTTAAATTATTTGGGAGAATGACCAAAAAACAGAAAGTTTTCATGAACAATTTTCTAGTTGTCCCATTCTAATTTAAAATGCCGTGAAATGGCTAATTTTTAAGCGATTTTGATAGGACTTCTTGCTGCTTGCATGGTTTTAGTATGTTTTACTGTTTGCATGGTTTTGGTATGTTTTGCTGCTTGCATGGTTTAGTATGTTTTGCTGCTTGCATGGTTTAAGTATGTTTTGCTGTTTGCATGGCTTTAGTACTGAGTATGTTTTGCTGTTTGCATGGTTTAGTATGTTTTGCTGCTTGCATGGTTTAAGTATGTTTTGCTGTTTGCATGGCTTTAGTACTGAGTATGTTTTGCTGTTTGCATGGTTTTAGTATGTTTTGCTACTTGCATGGTTTTAGTATGTTTTGCTGTTTGTATGGTTTTAGTATGTTCTGCTGTTTGCATGGTTTTAGTATGTTTTTCTGTTTGCATGGTTTTTAGTATGTTTTGCTGCTTGCATGGTTTAGTATGTTTTGCTACTTGCATGGTTTTAGTATGTTTTGCTACTTGCATGGTTTTAGTATGTTTTGCTGTTTGCATGGTTTTAGTATGTTTTGCTGTTTGCATGGTTTTAGTATGTTTTGCTGCTTGTATAGTTTTAGTATGTTTTGCTGCTTGCATGGTTTTAGTATGTTTTGCTGCTTGCATGGTTTTAGTATGTTTTGCTGTTTGCATGGTTTTAGTATGTTTTGCTACTTGCATGGTTTTAGTGTGTTTTGCTGTTTGTATGGTTTTAGTATGTTCTGCTGTTTGCATGGTTTTAGTATGTTTTGCTGTTTGCATGGTTTTAGTATGTTTTGCCGTTTGCATGGTTTTAGTATGTTTTGCTACTTGCATGGTTTTAGTATGTTTTGCTACTTGCATGGTTTTAGTATGTTTGCTGTTTGCATGGTTTTAGTATGTTTTGCTGTTTGCATGGTTTTAGTATGTTTTGCTGTTTGCATAGTTTTAGTATGTTTTGCTGCTTGCATGGTTTTAGTATGTTTTGCTGCTTGCATGGTTTTAGTATGTTTTGCTGTTTGCATGGTTTTAGTATGTTTTGCTGCTTGCATTGTTTTAGTATGTTTTGCTGTTTGCATGGTTTTAGTATGTTTTGCTGTTTGCATGGTTTTAGTATGTTTTGCTGTTTGCATGGTTTTAGTATGTTTTGCTGTTTGCATGGTTTTAGTATGTTTTGCCGTTTGCATGGTTTTAGTATGTTTTGTTGCTGTTTTTTTACAGTGTTGTACCATTTCATTAGTTGTAAATAAATTTGAATACTCTTTTCTGAGATTTCTCTTGAAATTATTCATGATTTGCTTGTTGCTAATCTTTTAATAGTGATGATACTATTTTAAATTTTTGACTTTTAACTACAATATTTTGTGAATCAGTTTTGATTTCACAAGTGTACAAAATAACTTTAGGATTTCATTTCCTTCATTCTACTTGACTCAGATATTTTCTCAACTCCGAATATGCAGTCCTGTTTTTACACAGGAGCAAGTCACTCAAGCCCTTTGACCGTCATTTTGACATAGCTGCCAGAAATGAAAAGATGATCAATCTGTTACATGTGAAGGACAACCCAGATGGTTCTCAATGTATTTGCTGTATGGATTTTGTAATTATTGATTTTTTGTATTATCATTTGTGTCAGTGTAAAGATCTATGCAGGGCTACAAAAGCAGTGTGTTAAATGACCTATTTTAGTAAAGTTTCAAACTTCAAATAGGACTAAGTCAGTATAGGATATTTGGTTTAAGACTTAGAGCAGACAAAAGTTTGTGGATTTTTTTATATATGCAAAAGTTGTGATGTGTATGAGAGGGTACACAGCTCAAAATCATTATGTAACTCTTATTATCTCATCACCCACAATATACCTATATGTCGGTGAGATATTGTCACCTTGCTACATAGGCAAATAATTGCCCATACTTCCTACACTACATGACCACCCCCATTGATGCAAGGTGGAGGCCACCAGGGGTCTCACATGATGATCCCATATTAGGGGTTAAGGGTCATAAGTTTTTGGAATGGGATAAAATTTGGTGATGTTTGCATCTGTCTGTGTGTTTGTGTGTGTGTGTGTGCATGTGTGCGTATGTAACAATTAATTTTGTGTCAATTATAACTCAAAACATGTAATACACACAGGAACTAAAATTGGTGGACAGTTACCCCTGGCCCTGAACTTATGTCTCCAAGGATTTGGGGTACAAAGGTCAAATGAAACAGTGATAGCTGTATCTTTTAAAGGAATTACTTGGTGTCTTTACAAATTGTATAGGTGGGTAGGGTTTGACATTCTACAAAAATTATAAGTAATTGGAGGTCAAAGGTCAAATAAGTTTTTTATGCAAAATTTTGTGCCATTTTAAACTCAAAAGTACAAGATCTATACCAACCCTATGCTGTATGCTTAAGGTGATGAGATCAGCAACTCCATTGATTGCATTCTTATTATATTTTTCTCTCCGTAATTTCAATTCTTAAAGATGGGAACAGCTTTTCTACTTCAGGCTGAAAATATTTTCATGAATCAGCTTCAAAAATTGTGGAAGTTCTTTCAAGTTAAAGCCAATGTCATAAAATGATTCTGTTCCTATTTTATGATTGTCATTTTGAGAGTAACACCCATGTTTTTCATATTTTGCAGTGGACCAAACAAAAGCACCAAAGCTACCATCAGTGGTCAGACGTTATCAGTCTACCAAACAGAAGAATACACTCCTAGAGATTGAATTTGTTACATTATGTGAATACTTGAACCTTCTCAGGGTGGTATCACAAGCCGTCCACCAACTCCGAAAAAGTGCAATAATATTCCTAGCAGCTGCTGTCTCAGATTTTTATGTTCCAGACCATATATTGGTGAGCTCTTCAATTTTCCTCTCCTTTATTACCACCGCCAATGAAGTTGGATGGAGGTTATGTTTTCACCTGCGTTTGTTCTTTTGTCTGTTTGTTTGCCATTACCAGAATTTTGATTGGAATTTGATTAAAATTGGTGTGTGGTTTTGTAACTGCCTATAGACAAAGTGATTAAAATTTGGGACATATTGAAAGAAGAGAAGGGCAAAAATGGAGGTGGTGTGGATGTTTAGGATGAGATCTGTCAAGACTCAGTTGAAACTTTCCAATGGAATGAGGTAAACAATGAATTCATGCCATGAAACGATACCCAAACAATCAATTTTATGGACTGAAAGAAATTTAAGTCAAAAGAAAATTAAACAATTGGTTTCTGCCATGAATGGAAACTAATAAAAGGTGAATCTTGATATGAAAGGAACTCAAACAAGAAATGCTTGGCCTGAATAAAGCTTAAAACAATGATATGACCTTGGAAGAAATCACTTAGCTGATAATCCCCCTAGTGTTCAGAATGCAAATGATCGATGCAGATCAAATCTTGGTGGGCCTAGGATTTCTGAGTAGATTGTATTGGGTATGGGGATTGAATGAACATATTGGAAATACAACGGAGGTAGAGGTATGTGCTCTACATAGTGCTAAGATTCTAGTGTGACATGATTTTTTTTTAAGATAGCTAAAAAAATGTGTTTTTTTTTGGATGTGCTGCAGTTTGAGACAGATTAACCTGTGGTTGGATGGTTAGCAATCGATTTAACTTGATTCAGAATGCATCAATTGGAGGTAATGAGGGACAGTGTGGAGGAAAGCAAGGGCATGGAGAAACACCCCTATAAGAAAACATAAGTAGGGGTCTTGGTAGACATGTGGGTGTTTGGTTTAGTGGAATGGTGTTTGGTTACAAGTGATCATACCTGAGCATTCAAATATTTTGTTGTACAGCTAAGTTTAAGTTCTTGTTGCTTGGTCACATTTATAGCAAGTATTGAAATGTATTTTTCTAATAAGCTAGTTGATAGATAACCAAAGAGAAGGGTTATGGGCGGGTCCAGTGTTCACACTAAGGTTCAAAATTTTGGGGGATTTTTCCTATGGGGATTGTTTTTTTCTTTTTTTTCTTATGGGGGTGGAGGGGATTTTGTACGGGGGGTGGGGGGGGGGGCTTAAAATGCTTAAATCTTCCAAGATACAAAGTTTTCTTTGATGCCATTATGTATTGCTAAGCCATTATGTATTGCTAAGCAATTCCTTCACTCCAATGTTTCTTGATGAAATCTAAAAAGTAACCATCATGGGTACAAACAGGTTCATAATTAATAAATGTATCATCCAAAAGAGAATGAAAAGTTAAATAGATATGCAAAACTGAAGGTAAGTACTGCTTGTGAGTCTTTTTATTGAAGATCGATAGGAATAAATTTACATTAAAAAATAACACCAATCTGGGAAGATAAACTAGACTTGTTCTTTTGTCAGTTGCAGTAGAGGCATTCCTCCTTCATTGCCTTCCTTTTGTCTTTTTATTGTTCATCAGTAAAAAAAAGCTTTAAACTAATAAGAGTTGTTATTTAGTAAAGTTTAACTTAGCTGCAGTACATTGTGTTATAAGTCACATCATTCCCATCATTGTATGCCTGCCATACACCACATGCACTACACACTTTACAATCTATATCTAGCTGACGACATGATTGGGTCACTATTACGTGTTGTATTTCAATTCATCGCATATTTTGTAACACCAACGACAGTGAGAGATCTGTACTGGGCCTGTTTTTTCAGTCTCTTTGCACACTGACATCAAAGTTTTCCAGTGTTGGAAGACAATTTAGCTTGTTTTTTAATTTATTCCTCACGGATCATGGCCTTCGCTGTAGCATTACAATTATGAAGTAGTTACGCGAAAAATATTCTACTGTATTTTAGTTTTGGGTCATTCAGTTTTCTTTGCGGAATTTTCCCCCTTACAATTTTTTTTGGGTGGGGGTATTTAATATTTTTTGCGTGAATCCCAAAATCCCACATATTAATGTGAACACTTGTGTAACAGGACGTGTCTGACTTCTAAAATAAGTCGAAGATCAACATTAACTTTCATCACACAAACTGCATACACATATCACACGTATATGCATATGTATACACCTACACAGCTTCATTAGCCCCCGGAAACTTTAAAGATTCCTGTTTTCGATGGCCCAAATGGCTTCAAAATGATAGAAACTTTCCAATGAAGATACAGTAAGGGATCAAAAACTACAATAATATGATCAACACGAACTATGATAACGGTGTGGGGTTGAGGGGAAGAAGCTTAAAAGATTTCTTGATTGCCCAAAATGGCTTTAAAAAGATGGAAAACTTTTTTTAAATATTAAAAGATCATATACTAATACAATCAGCACATGCTATAGATAACAGCGACTGGAAGCTATGAAGATTCGTTATTTTTGATGGCCCTCAGGCTTAAAATGACTTTAAAATGATAGAAAACTTTCAAATAAAGATGCAGTATTAGATCGAAGATTACATACTATAGGCTTTATATATAAGGCTTATTTTGTTTTCATGGAGGGGGGGGATACGCATTTTCATCCCCCAACAAATTATTTTGAAGGGATATGACAGCATGGGAACTGAAGCTCTGAAGATTCATTAGTTTTGATGGCCATACAAGGCTTTAAAATGGTAGAAACATTCAAATGAAAATAACAGATCAAAGATTGCATACCCATATATAAGTCTTCATTTTTTTTTTTTTTTTTTTTTTTTTCAGGATAAACCTAAACAACATCATCTATAACATTAGGTATTCATTTTTGTGGGGATAAACAACATCCTCTATAACAAAATGATTGGGTGAAGATATCGCCATGGGAACACTGGTAAAGAAAAGTGGCTTTATTTTTTTGGGGAGGTGCATATTCATCCTCCAACAAAAAAATGGGGGATTTTAGGGGTCAGTGGGGGGAGGGGGCAGCAAAGCCTCCCGAAGCTATTAGGATTCATTATAGAAATACTGGAATGATGGAAAACTGACATATTAAATGAAGATAACAGATCTAAGATTGAATATCCATACAGGTTTTATATATAAGGTTTCATTTTTTTTTTTGTAGGGGGGGGGGCAGGAGGGACACATAAGCATATTTGATCTCCGTAGAACATTCTGCAGCATGCCCTCTGTGGGTAATCTTGACTTTTCTAATTATTATTTCCATAAGCCATGTCATCATGATATTATATTTCTTAAAGACATATTTTT